>SJYA01005893.1:0-22671 GCA_006410615.1 Neotragus moschatus | reverse complement strand
GAGGATGAGATGGCTGGATGGCATCACGGACTCGATGGGCGTGAGTCTGAGTGGACTCCGGGAGCTGGTGATGGACAGGGAGGCCTGGCGTGCTGGGATTCTTGCGGTAGCAAAGAGTCAGACACGACTGAGCGACTGAACTGAACTGAACTGATACTAGGTTAATTAGCTATGTGTTTATAATATGATTTGCAAATTCCTTTTTCAAGTGTCTTTCTTTTCTTTGTTTATAGTGATTCTGGTATGTACTTTAAAAATATATTTGACGTTTTTGTGTTATAATTTAGAAAGGCCTTTATCATGCTGAGTATTTTCTCTTTTTATCACTATTATGTTGACTACTTTTTGGTAAACATTTAATCCTTTGATCCACCGGGAATTTATCTTCGTATAAGGGAAAGATATAGGAGTTGATTCTCCGTGGATAGCTCATGTTTCTGTGCATCTTATGACAGCTTTTGTTCCAAACTGTTTTTTCAAGGATGTTTGTATCGTGATCAGCCACGTGTATGTTAATTGCTCAGCCGTGTCCGACTCTGCAGCCTCATGGACTGTAGCTCATCAGGCTCCTCTGTCCATAGAATTCTCCAGGCAAGAATACTGGAGTGGGTTGACATTTCCTTCTCCAGGGTATCTTCTTCCTGACCCAAGGATCAAACCCAGGTCTCTTCCATTGTAGGCAGATTCTTTACCATCTGAGCTACCAATCAGTTCAGCCTCAGGAGACAGATATAGTGTCTCCGTGTCAAAGGCCAGATTGGTTTGCTTTCTAGGATGATAAATATAATGTTTCCCTCTGGGTTAGATTTTCTAGCAATCCCCTTATGAGGTAGAGACTTTCCTAAACTCAGAGTTCCTCAGCCATGAGCCAAACCGACTGTGTATGTAGCTTCCATCTGGACCAAACCTCTGCCTTACTTAGGGAGCAAGACAAACGCAATTGTGAAGCTCATGCTTCTTGCTGTTCCATGAGACGAAAGAAAGTCTCTGACCTAGGAGTTTCACATCTTCTGATAGCATCTATGAAAACCTGGGAGGCTAACTTGCCAGCTTACGAGAAGAAGAAAACCTCAGGCTCACCACAGTTCTTGACAGGAATTGCCTCTGTTGTTTTCAAATGGCTGTTTTCCTATTACTATTTTTGTTTTTTTTTGGAAGTGGGGAATAGTTCCTCTTTTGCCAACTGACTCTTGGTGACAACTGTATACTGGATTTTTGTATGAGTTCAGGTTCATTTCTGAGCTCAGATTCTATTCTCAATCTGTCTATGTTTGACATCTGGCAGAATAAATTATCACTTATACTCTTCTTTCCCAGAATTTCTCTGGAACTTTCCATATGAGTATTCTGCTTATGAAATTTAGAATCAATTTATCCAGTTTAAAAAAAATTCCTTATATTTTATTAATGACAGTGTCAAACTTATAATTTAATTTAGAGAGAAGGCAATGGCACCCCACTCCAGTACTCTTGCCTGGAAAATCCCATGGACAGAGGAGGCTGGTGGGCTGCAGTCCATGGGGTTGCCAAGAGTCGGATATGACTGAGCGATTTCACTTTCACTTTTCACCTTCATGTATTGGAGAAGGAAATGGCAACTCACTCCAGTGTTCTTGCCTGGAGAATCCCAGGGATCAGGGGAGCCTGGTGGGCTTCTGTCTATGGGGTCGCACAGAGTTGGACACGACCGAAGCGACTTAGCAGCAGCAACATCCTTATAATGTTGAGTCTTCCTACACAGGAACAGTCTATGCCTTCTTTTCATTCAAGTTTTCTTCGTATATATGAGCTCTGTTGATTTCTGTACAATAATTTTATACCCTGCTGTTTAGAGAATTTTCTTATTATCTGTCATAGTTTTTCAGTAGTCTTTCTGGATTTTCAAGTTTTACAATTATAGTAACTATATTTTAGTTATAGTTAATCTTATCTACAGATAATCTTATCTCTTCTTTTAGCACCTCTAAATCTCTTCTTTCTGTTTGGTCTAATACTTCAAAAATAATGTTAAATAATAACAATGGTAGCTAATATTTGTCAAACACTTCCATGAACCTATCAATTACTTTATACCTATCAAGCTATTAATACCTCATGGCAAGGAACTTTATGATTTAAGTATTATAATTATGCCTATTTACAGAAAGGGAAACTCAGCAGAGAAATATTAAATAAATTGCAAGGTTGGGATTTGAACCTTGATAGTGGTAGTTGAATACCAAAGTCCACAAACTTTACCATTTACCAAAGTACCTTGTTGTAAGACAGCAAGTGTGATTGAATAAATATCCTTTGTTTGTTTCTGACTTTGATGGAAATATTTCTGGTGGTTTCCCATTAAGTATGAGGTGGGCTTCAGGTTAAGGCAGATCAACTCAATCATGCTAAGGACTGAGAATTTTTATGAAGAATAGATGTATATTTTTTTCAAGAGCTCTTCCAGCATCAATGTAGGTAATATGAGATGACTTTTCTTATAAGATCTATTAAAATGAATTCAGTTAATGGAGTTCCTAAAATGGACTTCGGAGAAGGCGATGGCACCCCATTACAGTACTCTTGCCTGGAAAATCCCATGGACAGAGGAGCCTCGTGGGCTGCAANAGGACTGAGAATTTTTATGAAGAATAGATGTATATTTTTTTCAAGAGCTCTTCCAGCATCAATGTAGGTAATATGAGATGACTTTTCTTATAAGATCTATTAAAATGAATTCAGTTAATGGAGTTCCTAAAATGGACTTCGGAGAAGGCGATGGCACCCCATTACAGTACTCTTGCCTGGAAAATCCCATGGACAGAGGAGCCTCGTGGGCTGCAATCCATGGGGTCGCTAAGAGTCAGACACAACTGAGCGACTTCACTTTCACTTTTTACTTTCATGCATTGGAGAAGTAAATGGCAACCCGCTCCAGTATTCTTGCCTGGAGAATCCCAGGGAAGGGGGAGCCCAGTGGGCTGCCATCTATGGGGTTGCACAAGGTCGGACACAACTAAAGTGACTTAGCAGCAAAATGGACTTACCCCTTGCATCTCTGGAATGAAACCCACTTGACCTTGGTAATTTAGTCCTTTGATGTGCTGCTGGATTCTGTTTGAGAATCTTTATGATTTCTGCATTGATTTTAATAAGTGAATAGGCACGGTTTGATAGTAGAACAAATTCTGGTGTACAGAGAGAAGGGAAAGTTTTACTTGGAGGTCCCTTAGTGAAGATGAGGAGCCCTTGGGTGATGGCATGCAGAGGCGTGGAGCAGTTGTGTGTTCTCATCAAAGGAACTGATGAGGAGATGGGGGGATTCCAAAGAAGTTTAAAAAAAAAAAAAGCATTAAGTAGTTTCTCTACCTACTTTATATAAGTTTCTTAAGAAATGGTTTCAAATCATTCAAGCAGTATGCTCCTATACTTCTAATATTCTCCTATACCTCCTACTGTATGCTTTCTATTAAAACTATTGTAGTGGGCAGCAGGGAAAATCCATCTAGGACTCTAGTGATATTATCGGTTCCCAATACACGGATCATCATTTGATAACTGGATCAGCCCCAGAACACAGTGGCCATGGTCTGTACCTCTCTGCTCTTTCGTGAGTTACAGAAGCAAAATGGGAGACACGGAGGGTCCTGGGCTGGACCCCAGGGGCTCACATCATCCTGGAGAAAAACTGAAGAAAATGCCAGGAGGAGAAAAGATGACGGCCTTGACAGACGTCCACGTAATGCTATTAACTGCCCACTCTTCCTTTTTGTAACTAGTTCTGCCTGAAATAATTCGGTAGCATAAATGTTCAGGTCCTTCCTTTCACTAAGAGGGGGAGAGAGCTCAGTTCCCCCAAGGGAATGCACTGCTCTTTCCCCAGGGTGGTATTTGTTAGACAAGAGATTATGGGGCCATGTGCTTCAGAATGCCCTAGGTGTTTGCCAAAAAGCAGGTGCCCACACCTTACTTGGGGTGAAACTCTTAAATATGAAGATATTAAAGCCAGATAATTCTGCTGCAGACAGTCCTAGGACCTCGTTTTCAAAAACAGTTCCTTAGAGATGGTTGATGTCTCCACTTTACCCTTTGTAGAATGAAAGCAAAGTCTCACATTTAAAATTTATCATGACTCAGATCCAAGGCCTGTCTCCCAGAAAGATGCTTACAGACATCTTATATGCCCACAATGCATATACGTACTGTGATCATTTCGGGATTTTTATGCAGAGAAAACCAGACAAGTTGATTTTACTGAAACAAATTCATCTAAAGGTAGACAACTGACCTTCCAGGACCCATGTGCTTCTCTGCATAAAAAGCTTGCATCTAATCCTAGATGGCAGGGATGCTAAATGATGGCATATCTCTTCACACATTTTAGCGGGTTGGACACTGAAGGGAAAAGTTCTGTGGGTGTCACTGTGGGCCATTACAGGAAGACAGCTGTCCCTGGCTTCTGGACAACAATCTGCAATGAAAAATGAATGTTTCAGTACTTCTGAATGGTCCACTTAATAATTTGGAAAGCAGAACCCATCTATCTGATGCTTACTAAGCATTTCTGGCTAGTAGTTTGGACACATTTATTTTCTTTGATGTTGCCTAATGGAGCTGTCTATTCCCCTCATGCATGTTGATAGTGACTGGCTAGAGTGTGTGCATTCTGAACTCTGCAGTGAGGTGCGTGTGCCCCCTAGGTGGAAGCAGACCACCGTGGGCAGCCAGCCTGAAAAGTTAAGCCAACCAGTTCTCCAGGAGCTACATGGTGGGCATAGTTGTTATTTTAACCTCTTAAGTTTAATCTCAGATCTTTCAGGCTGGTCACTATGAGTTAAAAAAAAAATTTTTTTGTTCCAGACTGTCAAAATACATTCCAGTTTAAAAAAAAAAAATTCAATCTTTAACTGAGTGGGAAAGCAAAAACAAAAAGTCAGTTAAAAGGAACATTGCGATTGCTTTATGCAGGTTTCGATTTCTGAACTTGGAGAAAGTGGTGCTCGCAGAAAAATGTGCCATAATTAAGACAACATAAAGAGTTTGAAAACTGGAATAAGAATCTATGATAACGATGATGGTAAAGGAGGAGGTGGAGAAGGAGGAGGAGAAAAACGGGAGACTTTTTGTCTATAACATTGTTAGTAACTGATTAGAAACACATGGTCCCTAAATAAAGAAAAGTAAAACGGGGGCGGGCGACACACAGGCAGAGAAAGGAAGTATCCAAGATCCATGCTTATATTTCATCAGTCCTTAAATTCATCCAAGAAATGGCATAACTGTTGTAGGAGGAAAGGTGAAACAGTGGATTTTCACTGGTGTAAACAAGTCTGTACAGGTTCCTTCTAACTACTTGAGGACAGTAATTCCAGGAGACAGGCTACTTTCCCTGTAGGGGCATGTTCGCTACTCTGATTATAAACTTTGGCACAGCAACTCTTCCCAAACCTGTCTTTACCAATTCATACCTCCCAGTTCAACATTTGACACTGTCAGCTTAGTTTTTCATTCCAAGAAAGGTGATAAAGTCAAATATGACTAAAATGGCTCTTCATATTTAGGAAAACTGCTATTGGAGTTTTATCAAGTTTCACAGAATTTCTGAACGGCTATTGAAAACAGAGTAACTAAAAGATGGATATAAATATTTCAATTATCCACTGTAATAAGTGTAGCTAATAAATATTCTTATTGCTTTGGGACTTTTATTTCAAGAAAGATTCCAAATGTTAAATGCTACATTTTAAAGTTAGGGTTCAGTTCAATCACTCAGTTATGTCCGACTCTTTGCGACCCCCTAGACTGCAGCACACCAGGCCTCCCTGTCCATCACCAACTACTGGAGTTCACTCAAACTCATGTCCATTGAGTCAGTGATGCCATCCAGCCATCTCACCCTCTGTCGTCCCTTTCTCCTCCCACCTTCAATCTTTCCCAGCATCAAGGTCTTTTCTGATGAGTCAGCTCTTCACATCAGGTGGCCAAAGTATTGGAGTTTCAGCTTCAACATCAGTCCTTCCAATGAATACTCAGGACTGATTTCCTTTAGGATGGATTGGTTGGATCTCCTTGCAATCCAAGGGACTCTCAAGAGTCGTCTTCAGCACGACAGTTCAAAAGCCTCAATTCTTGGGTGCTTAGCTTTCTTTATAGTCCAACTCTCACATACATACATGACTACAGGAAAAACCAGAGCCTTAATTAGATGGACCTTTGTTGGCAAAGTAATATCTTTACTCTTTAATATGCTGTCGAGGTTGGTCATAACTTTTCTTCCAAGGAGTAAGCGTCTTTTAATTTCATGGCTGCATCTGCAGTGATTTTGGAGCCCCCCCAAACATGTATGGATGTGAAAGTTAGACTGTGAAGAAGGCTGAGCACCAAAAAATTGATGCTTTTAAACTGTGGTGTTGGAGAAGACTCTTGAAAGTCCCTTGGACTGCAAGGAGATCCAATCAGTCCATTCTGAAGGAGATCAGCCCTGGAATTTCTTTGGAGGGAATGATGCTGAAGCTGAAGCTCCAGTACTTTGGCCACCTCATGTGAAGAGTTGACTCATTGGAAAAGATTCTGATGCTGAAAGGGATTGGGGGCAGGAGGAGAAGGGGACGACCGAGGATGAGATGGCTGGATGGCATCACTGACTTGATGGACGTGAGTCTGAGTGAACTCCAGGAGTTGGTGATGGACAGGGAGGCCTGGCGTGCTGCGATTCATGGGGTCGCAAAGAGTCGGACGTGACTGAGCGACTGAACTGAACTGAACTGAAAATAAAGTCTGCCACTGTTTCTACTGTTTCTCTGTCTATTTGCCATGAAGTGATGGGACCAGATGCCATGATCTTTGTTTTCTGAAGGTTGAGCTTTAAGCCAACTTCTTCACTCTCCTCTTTCACTTTCATCAAGAGGCTCTTTAGTTCCTCTTCACTTTCTGCCATAAGAGTGGTGTCATCTGCATATCTGAGGTTATTGATATTTCTCCCGGCAATCTTGATTCCAGCTTTGTGCTTTATCCAACCCAGCATTTCTCATGATGTACTCTGCATATAAGTTAAATAAGCAGGATGACAATATACAGCTTTCATGTACTCCTTTTCCTATTTGGAACCAGTCTGTTGTCCCACGTCCGGTTCTAACTGTTGCTTCCAGACCTGCATACAAATTTCTCAAGAGGCAGGTCAGGTGGTCTGGTATTCCCATCTCTTGAAGAATTTTCCACAGTTTATTGTGATCCACAGTCAAAGTTTTGGCATAGTCAATAAAGAAGAAGTAGAAGTTTTTCTGGAACTCTCTTGCTTTTTCGATGATCCAGTGGATGTTGGCAAATTTGATGTCTGTTTCCTCTGCCTTTTCTAAAACCAGCTTGAACATCTGGAAGTTCATGGCTCACGTATTGCTGAAGCCTGGCTTGGAGAATTTTGAGCATTACATTACTAGCATTGAGATGAGTGCAATTGTGTGGTAGTTTGAGCATTCTTTGGCATTAATCTTTCTTAGGGGTTGGAATGAAAAGGGACCTTTTCAGCCCTGTGGCCACTGCTGAGTTTTCCAAATTTGCTGGCACATTGAGTGCAGCACTTTCATAGCATCGTGATTTTTTGGGTTGTGAAGATTTTCTTGTATATTTCTGTCTATTCTTTCCACCTCTTCTTAATATCTTCTGCTTCTGTTAAGTCCATACCATTTCTGTCCCTTATGGAGTCCATCTTTTCATGTAATGTTCCCTTGGTATCTCTGATTTTTTTGACGAGATCTCCAGTCTTTTCCATTCTATTGTTTTCCTCTATTTCTTTGCACTGATCGCTGAGGACGGCTTTCTTATCTCTCCTTGCTATACTTTGGAACCCTGCATTCAAATGAGTATATCTTTCCTTTTCTCCTTTGCTTTTTGCTTCTCTTCTATTCACAGCTATTTGTAAGCCCTCCTCAGACAACCATTTTGCCTTTTTGCATTTCTGTTTCTTGGGGATTGTCTTGCTCCCCGTCTCCTATACAATGTCACGAACCTCCGTCCATAGTTCATCTGGCATTCTATCAGATCTAGTCCCTTAAATCTATTTCTCACTTTCACAGTATAATCGTTAGGGATTTGATTTAGGTCATACCTGAATGGTCTAGTTGTTTACCCTACTTTCTTCAATTTATGTCTGAATTTGGCAATAAGTAATTCATGATTTGAGCCACAGTCAGCTCCTGGAGATAGGACCAGTCCCAGAGATAGGACTAGTAAAGTCAGTGAATGTATTTTCTTAAATTTTGACTACTTTCATTTGAGCAGTAAAGGAGTTTCCCACGAAGAATCTCTGAATCTCTTGCTTTCAATTTGCTAAGGAAGGATTTGTTTTTGCTACTTCATGAAATTAAAAAACCCCTACTGTTATTCCCCCTTCTAGATAGCGTTCACTATTGGTAAAGCATCCTCAGAATCTGCTAAAATGACTATATGACAACATGGAAAAGGAATCAGTTCAGTTCAGTTCAGTCGCTCAGTCGTGTCTGAGTCTTTGCGACACCATGGACTGCAGCACGCCAGGCCTCCCTGTCCATCACTAACTCCTGGAGTTTACTCAAACTCATGTCCATTGAGTTGGTGATGCCATCCAACCATCTCATCCTTTGTCATACCCTTCTCCTCCCACTTTCAATCTTTCCTAGCATCAGGATCTTTTCAAATGAGTCAGTTATTCACATCAGGGGGCGAAAGTATTGGAGTTTCAGCTTCAGCATCAGTCCTTTTAATGAATATTCAAGACTGATTTCCTTTAAGATGGACTGGTTGGATCTCCTTGCAGTCCAAGGGATTCTCAAGAGTTCTCCATCACCACAGTTCAAAAGCATCAATTCTTTGGCACTCAGCTTTCTTTAGAGCCCAACTTTCACATCCATACATGACTACATGACTATATGGAAAACGAATAGGGTATAGTAATAAGTAAATAAACCAGGGTTCAAAATTGGATTTATGAAATGACTGCTCTTACAATGATATCATATATATATACACACAGGTAAGATGATAAGAAGATGGGTGAAAATGAAGCCAAATAATTATTTCTTGTAAAGTGAGTTTTAGAATGAATAATTTCTAGTTTAAAATTTCCATTACCATTATTATATTATTTGAAAAAATAACTTATTTTACAAAGAATCAATTGACTTTTACTGTGAAAACTATAAAATGTTGTTGAAAGAAATTAAAGGAGACACAAGTAAAAGGAAAGCCATCCAGTATACATAGATTGGAAGATGTGATATTGTTAAGACATCAGTACTACCCAAAGTGGTATCCCAGATTCAACACAATCTCTATCAAGATTCCAACATTATTTTCATAAATCGAAAAATTCATCCTAAAATTCATGTGGGATTTCAAGAGACCCCAAATAGTTAAATGATCTTGAAAAAAAAAAAAAGAAAAAAGTTGGAGGTCTCACATTTCCTGATTTCAAAACTTTCTACAAAATCCCAGTACTCAAAACAGTGTGATTATTGGAATCATGATAGACATATAAACCAATGAAACAGAATACAGAACTCAGAAAAAAATCCTCTCATATATAGTCAAAACGATTTTCAACAAGGATGCCAAGACCAAGGATGGTGAGTGGGGAAAGGACAGATTTTTCAATCAATGGTGTTGGAAAACTAGACATCCATATGCAAAAGAATGAAATTGAAGCCTTATCTTACACCATATATAAAAATTCACTCAAAATGAATCAAAGACCTAAACATAAGAGCAAAACCCATAAAACTGTTAGAAAAAAACTGAGAAAAATTTCCATGACAGAGAATTTGACAATGTAAAAGTGAAAACACAAGCAACAAAAGCAAAAATATAACTAAGCTGAACTTCTTCAAAATTAAAAATATTTGTGCATCAAAGGACTCTATCAACAGAATGAAAAGGCAACCCACAGAATGGAAGAAAATATCTGCAAATTGTGTATTTGATAAGGGATTGATACCTAAATTATATAAAGAACTCTTATAATTCAACAACAATGAAATAAAGAACCTGATTAAAAAGTGGGGAAAGGATTTGCACAGACACTTGTCCAGGAAAATATACAAATGGTCAGTTAAGCATATGCAAGAATGTCCAACATCATCGGTGACTAGGGGAGTGCAAAGCAAAACCACAATAAGATAATATGTCACACTCATTAAGATGGTTATTAAAAAATGAAACAAAGTAGAAAAGCATACATGTTGTCAAGGATGTAGAGAAACTGGAACGGTTGTGGATTGTTTGGGGGAACATCGAATGGTGCAGCTACTGTGAAAAACAGTATGGCAATCCCTCAAAAAATTAAAAATAGCATTACCACACGATCTAGCAATTCCATTTCTGAGTATACACCCAAAAGAAATGAAAGCAGAGACTTGAACAGATTTTTATGTATCTACGTTCATAGCAGCTTTATTCCCAATGTGAAAGTCACTCAGTTATGTCTGACTCTTTGCGACCCCATAGCCTGCCAGGCTCCTCTGTCCATGGAATTCTCTAGGCAAGAATACTAGATTGGGGTGCAATTTCCTTCTCCAGGGGATCTTCCTGGATTAGGGATTGAACCAGAGTCTTCTGCATTGGTAGGTGGGTTATTTACCACTGAGTCACCAGGGAAGCCCTTATTCCTTAGCCAATGGCAGAAGCAACCCAAGTGTTCACTGATGGATGAATGGATCAACAAAATGTGGTACATAATGGAAGGGCTTCTCTGGTGGCTCCGCTGGTGAAGAATCTTCCTGCAATGCCGGAGACCTGGGTTTGATCCCTGGGTTGGGAAGATTCCTTGGAGAAAGGAAAGGCTACCCATTCCAGTATTCTGGCCTGGAGAATTCCATGGACTGCAGGAATTCAGGGAGGGAACTAGGAGAGATGGAGTTGAAGGAAGCTTTGGAGACTGAGTAGGAGTTGATGACATGGAGATAGGCGGCATTGAGCTGAAGGAGCAGTTAATGAATTAGCTTTAAATGTGCAGTTTCTCCATCTTGGCACTGGCACCACTGACACTGTGTATTGTACTGTTTCTGTTTGAGGGAGCTGTCCTGGACATTGTGGGATGCTTGGCACCATCCTGGGCCTCTATATACTAGATGAGAGTATCTTCTTTATCCACCCTAGTTGGAACAATCAAAAATGACTTGTATTTGAGAACCACTGATATATGGAGCCTGTCTCTGAGCTAGAAAAGATACCAATTGGATCAGAACATAAAGTCCACTCATGCCAGTATCTTTCACTATGCTTTCCAAGTGTGAGTTTTGGCACCTGGTACAGAATGGATGGTGTATGTCTTTCTTGTTCATTCCTCTTTGAATGGTGCTACCAAAAACTTGATTTGAAACCTTTAAAAGTTGGATAGAGAAAGCCTCGAAGTAGATGGACCATTTAGGAAGCTTCTGTAATAAATGAGAAAAGAGATATAAAGCCCTGAACTAAGGTGATTCTAAGTGAAACAGAAAAGGGATGAATGTAAGAATTTGTGTTAAGGAAGACTGTATGGAACTTGGGGGCTGAGGACGATGCATCTGGGTGAGCTGTGTTCACCCAGAAGGGCCCTGGTCTTACTGAGAAGCAGGGAAATAAAAATATACATAAGCAGAAGTCTCTAAAGAGATAACTGAGTGTTGAGTGTGAATAGTTACTGGTTATCAAATCATCAAAAGAACTTCTACAGAAAATAAGCAAGCTGAATAGGAAAGCACCTTGCACATTTGTAAAGAAGGTTGCCTTGTAAAGATGGCAAGCAAATTTAGACTTTCTTTAGTTTTCTTGCAAAAAGAAAAGAGAAAGGAAGACATATAAGAGGACGGACAAGGAGATAAGTACTACAAAATTCATTTTTCTGTTTTGTTGTGTTTGCTCTGAAATGTCAGTCTGAGATGTAAAGATGAATAATCTCTGATTTAGGATTCTGAAATCTGCATCTAAAGCTCAGTGTATCCCTTTAAAAAAGCCCTAAGAGAATAAAAACTGTGCTTTTTATAATTCTAAGCCATTTCCCCATTTTCATGGAGGAAATAGAGACAAAGCAAGGGCAAAATTTCAGCATGAGGGCCTCCCCCTGGTGCACAGCCTTGGACTTTGCTAAGCTAGTGAGCATCCCATTGTCGTTTGAGAAAGCCAGCTGCACAGTTAGATAGAGTGAGCCTGTCTCTGCAACTCCAAGACTGTAATTATGCTAAAATGGCATCCTGCTGCAGTGAATATAAAGAGAAGCTGTGGAATATCTCTCCTACACTAAACAACTTCATGGTTGAAAGGAAGCAATTACTGAGAACAAGATGAGGCTAAGTAAAAACAGCATAACTTTCCAACTTTTCTAACTTGGTTATTGATAGAATTGTGCTGACCTCAAACAGTTTTTGCTTTTTCTCCCCTGAAGCCATAATAATTCCAGTTTTCTAGCTTTATTTTTAGATTAAGTAGGAAAAAAATTTTTTTTTAAATTAACTATCTCCCTCACTCAATTTAAAGCAACTTTCTATACTGGCTGAACAGTATCAGTAACTCTACCAAAGTCTTTAGGTTCAGTTATCCCTCCCACTCAAACCTGGAGAGACACTAGCATCTAATTAAGTCCTCTACAACTTAACTTGATGCGGCAACTCTACCTTCCCAAGAGATCACTGTCCAGCTAGGAGGAAAGTTTTCTGGGGAGAGGACAGATATGAAAAGAGCAGAATAAGAGGGTTCCTAATTATTTTTCTTCTCTGGTGACAGATGTTAGCAGAAATAGGAAATTGCAGATAGAACAGAAATATGTGTGAGGCTGGAAACTACAAGTGAATACCACCTACAAAAGTGTATCCATCACCTTCTCATTCTGCCCCTGCTGTCTGCAGTTGAAAACGTCCACCTTGAATTCCGTATCCCTGGGTACATTAACAAGTTAAGAGACAGCATGGGAGTGCTTGAACAGACAGACTTGATACGTACAAGTTAATTAGTTTAATAATCCTAGAACCCAAAGATCAACTTTTACCTAAATTATAGGGATAGTTACCACTCGGCGATATTTATCACGTTTCTGGAGGTCTCAGCCAAGCATAAGACAACAGGAAGAAACTGAAAGAGAAATACTGAAAGAAACAAACGTGTCATGATCTCTAATGACAGTGATATAAAATTTAAGGCAATCAAAGGAAAAAACAATGAGATCTACTCAGAGGTATGAGTAAGGAGGCCAGCTATAATTATAAGCAGGTCAAATCAGAAAGTTTCTTACATATCAGCAGTAATCAATTATGAAATGTAATGTAAAAAGATTAAATAAGAGGAAGTTAAAAATAAATCAGCATGCTGCTGCTGCTGCTGCTGCTAAGTTGCTTCAGTCGTGTCCGACTCTGTGCGACCCCAGGGACAGCAGCCCACTAGGCTCCCCCGGCCCTGGGATTCTCTAGGCAAGAACACTGGAGTGGGTTGCCATTTCCTTCTCCAATGCGTGAAAGTGAAAGTGAAGTCGCTCAGTCATGTCCGACCTTCAGCGATCCCATGGACTGCAGCCTTCCAGGCTCCTCTGTCCATGGGATTTTCCAGGCAAGAATACTGGGGTGGGGTGGCATTGCCTTCTCCGAAATCAGCATATGTCCATCCAATATAATATATACAGCCATTACAAAGAAGTGGAAGTGGATCTCCATAAAATGATATGAAAGATACTCGGTAATAGGAAACATCAAGGTCCAAATAGTACGTAAAGTGAAGTGAAAGTGTGTCCAACTCTTTGCAACCCCATAGGGGTCCATGGAATTCTCTAGGCCAGAATACTGGAGTGGGTAAACTTTCCCTTCTCCAGGGGATCTTCCCAGCCCAGAGATTGAACCCAGGTCTCCCGTACTGCAGGCAGAGCCTTTACTAGCTGAGCCACAAGGGAAGCCCAAGAACATTGGCTTGAGTAGCCTATCCCTTCTCCAGTGGATCTTCCTGACCCAGGAATCAACCTGGGGTCTCCTGCATTGCAGGCAGATTCTTTACCAACTGAGCTATCAGGGAAGCTCCAGTATGTAAAGGATTAAAGTAAATAAAATAAAATTATATGTATATATGTATGTGTGTGTGTATATATAATCCATACATAAAATATGATATGTATGATTTATATGGGTGCATGTATATATATATGTATATATAGATGGTGACTGCAGCCATGAAATTAAAAGACGCTTACTCCTTGGAAGAAAAGTTATGACCAACCTAGATAGCATATTCAAAAGCAGAGACGTTACTTTGCCGACTAAGGTCCATCTAGTCAAGGCTATGGTTTTTCTTGTGGTCATGTATGGATGTGAGATTGGACTGTGAAAAAAGCTGAGCACCGAAGAATTGATGCTTTTGAACTGTGGTGTTGGAGAAGACTCTCGAGAGTCCCTTGGACTGCAAGGAGATCCGCCCTGGGATTTCTTTGGAAGGAATGATGCTGAAGCTGAAGCTCCAGTACGTTGGCCACCTCATGAGAAGAGTTGACTCATTGGAAAAGACTCTGATGCTGGGAGGGATTGGGGGCAGGAGGAGAAGGGGACGACAGAGGATGAGATCGCTGGATGGCATCACGGACTCCACGGATGTGAGTCTGAGTGAACTGCAGGAGTTGGTGATTGACAGGGAGGCCTGGCGTGCTGCAATTCATGGGGTCGCAAAGAGTCAGACACGACTGAGCGACTGAACTGAACTGATTAATAATCTGAAAAAACATAACCAAATACTTTAAGGTAGTCATCTTAGGGGTTGGGGGCAGAGCTGAAATTATGGGTAATTTTCTCTTTCTATATTCTGTATTTCTCTAATATTTTCCCATGACAATTATGTATCACATTTGAAATCCAGAAAAAGCAACAAAGGTGAAAATTTAAGAAAAAAAAATCTATACTCTTCTTGAGTTCTCCGTTCATTAGAGCTGGGAAGTACTCTGGGTTCATCAGCTAGTCAAACACCTTCCTTTCACCGAGAATTTGAAAGCTCATCTCCTTAAGTAAGATTGAAATTGAAGATGAAATAGCTCCGGAAATGGAATCAAATATTCTAAGATACCTCACAAACCCCCAGTCCTGCCCAGCATCCTGGGTGCTGCTGATGATACAGGCAAAGCAAGCCAGGACCCACCTCTCAGGAGTTCCCCGCCTGCTCAGAAAATGGGGCAGAAAGGCTCCTAAAGAGACACCGGCAGTGGGGCTGGGGACAAAAGTTCTAAGGTTTAATTCTTAAGTGAAAGAAATTGTGTATTAATATTAGTAAATCAAAATTTATTTTAAAAGACTGCATTGGAAAATTCCCATTTCCTCTGGTTTAAATGAACTTTAAAAATATTTCTTTTGGTTATGTCAGTAAATCACATTTATTCTAGAAATTTAGAAAATATTAAAAAGTATGAAGAAGACATAAAAATAATCTATGATCATGTTTTCCAGAGATAATCAAGATTAGTATTTTTGTATACTGATATTTCCTTTAGTCTTTTTATCAATGTATGCTGCTGCTGCTGCTAAGTCACTTCAGTCGTGTCTGAATCTGTGCGACCCCAGAGACGGCAGCCCACCAGGCTGCCCCATCCCTGGGATTCTCCAGGCAAGAACACTGGAGTGGGTTGCCATTTCCTTCTCCAATGCATGAAAGAGAAAAGTGAAAGTGAAGTCGCTCAGTCATGTCCAACTCTTCGCGACCCCATGGACTGCAGCCTACCAGGCTCCTCCATCCATGGGATTTTCCAGGCAAGAGTACTGGAGGGGGGTGCCATCGCCTTCTCCGTTATCAATGTATACATATATTTAATAAAAGTAACCTTAGCTATTTTCCTCTGACAACACCTGGTGAACAGTTTTCCATGTCATCTTTGAAATATTATTATATCAAAGCGTAAGTAATCCATAATGATACTAATATAAAATTTTTGAGTAAGAAAAATTAGTTCCACTGGCACAAAGAATCTTTCTGTTTTATTTACTTCTGTGACCTCAGTGCAGAGAATGGAGCCCAATTCCTCACGGAACTCAATAAACGCTAGGGACTGACTCTCATTTGCCCAGGCAAGTGGTGCTGAAGCTTTAAGGTATATAGGAATTATCAGGGGAACATGGAACTCTGCTCACTGTGATGTGGCAGCTTGGATGGGAGGGGAGTTTGGGGGAGAATGGATACATGTAAATATATGGCTTGGTCTTTTTGCTGTCCATCTGAAACTATCCCAGCATTGTTAATGGCCTATACCCAAATACAAATTAAAAAGTTAAAGAGTTTAAAAAATGATATAAGAGAATCAAGAATTATCAGGGAGATTTCCTGGTGGCCCGGTGGGTAGGACCCAGCGCTTTCACTGCGGTGGCCTGGGTTCGATACTTGGTCAGAGAACCAAGATTCCGCAAGTTGCCTGCCCTGCGAGGCCACAAGGAACAAAGAACTATCAGGAGACTTTGTGAACTCAAAATCCCCACATCTCAGTCTGAATCAAAGACGCTGATCCAGATATGTTCAAATGTCTTTATTCCACCATCTTTGGGTAAGTCCAGGAGATTCTGACGCCAGGACCACGCTCTGGGAAACACCGCCTAGAATGAAATACACAGAGGCAGATTACTGGATCAAAAACAGACGAAATACATAGAGGCAGATTACTGGATCAAAAACAGACGAAATACATAGAGGCAGATTACTGCATCAAAAACATATTTTTTCAGATAGATACTTTTTAAGACCTCTGCTTTATATTGTTAATTCACCTTCCTGAAAGGTTTGGCCAGTTTACCAGTGAACTACATTAAAGAAGAGTCCTCTCTGCCTTTTAATAAATAAAATTACCTATTTTGCTATTTTGCTGTCTTTTACAAACTGTATGTATTTTCAGTTTAAAAACTCATTACTGATTTGATAGGGATGAGGAAGAGGAATTAATTTCTCACTTAAAGTTTAAAAACCTCACAAGAGAAACGCACAGTCATCTGTAGTCACATTGTCTCATATAAACTGCCCCTACTCACCTCTTGGTTATCTGTTTCTGGTCTTTGTTGTTTAAAGGAAAAAGATCACTACTGTTTTCATTAAAATGGCACGTGTTGGTTATAAAGAACTTACATACTATGGAAAAAGTTATGTATAAAGGTACAAAAAGCCCTGGGTTGCACCATCTAGAGATAGATTTAACATTAGAAAAGCGTGATTTTAGACATCTTTCTATGCATGTCTGTAGAAACAGGTGAATGAGAGAAGAAGGAATAGAGAGCTGGTTGGCTGGATGGAGAGCAAGGGTGGACTTTCCTAAAACGGAGTCATACTATAGATAGCGGTTGTTACACTGTCTTTGTCATTACCTGGGTTCTCTTCTGGGATTCTGTTAACGGTTCCATGCCAGGGTTTACACTCTTCATTTGAGAGGGTATTCCACTCTTTTCAGTGGTCTGTAGCTTGGGTTTCCACAGAAGCAGAACCTGAGGGGGGGAAATGAGTAGAAGTGGCTGCATTTCGGAGGTGATCCCAAGAAGCACCAGAGAAGGCAACGGCACCCCACTCCAGTACTCTCGCCTGGAGAATCCCATGGATGGAGGAGCCTGCTGAGCTGCGGTCCATGGGGCTGCTAAGGGTCGGACACGACTGAGCAACTTCACTTTCCCTTTTCACTTTCATGCGTTGGAGAAGTAAATGGCAACCCACGCCTGTGTTCTTGCCTGGAGAATCCCAGGGATGGGGGAGCCTGGTGGGCTGCCGTCTATGGGGTCTCACAGAGTCGGACACGACTGACACTGGCCGGGGGAGCAAGCATGCAGGAGGGCAGGCAGGGGAAAGCAGAAAGTGGAGTTCTTCCTGAGAGCTCAGCAGAACTCTGGCAGACAGCACAGAACACACTGTGTTCAGCATGCATGCACTAGGGAGGAGCCCCTGGTTGTCAGTCAGCTTTGCTGGGAGGAGGCATTCACTGCCCAGCACTTCTGCCTGCCCCACAAGAGGCCATGTGCGTTCTGCTGGTCAGAAATAAACAAAACACTCCGAGCGGTAGGTGCTTGCCACTGGCAACCTGAAAAGCAAACATGGTAACTATGAGTGCTGAGGAGGGGTGGGCAAAGCCCCTATACTGTGGTTTGGGATTTTTTCCCCTCAATTCACCCTGGAGCTCGAATCGTTCATGTGTGCCAGAGAGAGTTAACACTGTTGCCCCCTGCCTCTGTTTTATCCATTTCTCCCCATATCAATTTCCACTCATCCTCAGTCAGAAGATGAAAGACAGGTACATAGGCACTCAATAGATTTCTCTCCAGATTTGGGAGTGTTGGTGAGACTCCTCAGGCTTTGACTATCTTCAGTTTCTGGGAGTGGTAGTGAGGTTAGGAGCTGGGCGTTCCCATATATCTAGCTTTTATGCTCTGTTCTAGAAGCTGGTGTCCCCTCTGCAGCCCTTTATACCTCCAGCTGCCCCATTTTAAAAAGTTTGTGGTACTCTAAATTAAAAATATATCCACAAATTCTTTGAGGTCCTTCCCCTAAAACGCAGAGGTCAATTCCTCGCCCCTGGAGTGTGGGGCTGAATCGACGTCTAATGGACCGAATATGGTAGAAGTGAAGCTCTGTGATTAGGCCATGAAAGGCATGCTAACTTTCTTCTCTCTCTCTCATCAGTCACTCTAAGGGAAGCTAGCCGCCCTATTGTGAGCAAGCTCTGCAGCCCGATAGAGAGATCCTGTAGGTCTGATTCTGTGAACAGCCAGCACGGAACGGCAGCCTCCAGACAACAGCGCATGAGTGAGGCTGAAGAGGGTCCTTCAACCCCAGCAAGTCTTTTCACGGAAAACCTGGAGCCCGAACCACCCAGCGAAGCCGTCTCCAGATTCTTCACTCCCCCAAACTGAAAAGGAATGTCATGTTAAGCCACTAAATTTGGGGGTGATTTGTTAAGCAGCAATAGATAAATCATAAAAATTGGTTAGATTTTCCATTTCCTGGTTAGATTCTTTTGGGTAAACTTGGGGCTGGCTATGACACTACATTTTGCTCTCTCTTTTTAAAATATGCAACTTAAATTCGCCACAATACCCCTCTGAAGTTAATGCTTTTGTTTTGAACATGGCATAATATGCTAAACTTTGCTTTATACTCCTTTCTTTTGCACACAAGTCATAAGGGAGCTGGGGGATCTTTCATCATTCTATTTCTTGGACGAGAGTGAAGAGGCAAGGCCTCCAGTCTGTCTTTTCCCTTCTCCCTTTATCCATAAAGAGAACAAGTTGGCAGATTAACGCTTTCAGTTGCCAAGAGGCACTTTAACAAGTTCTAGACAAAGGAAGCCGGCAATGCCGTCTCCAAGAACCTCTTCCCTGTCTTCTGTCTGCTTCTAGAGCTCCTCCTGGACCCTTGGGATTGTCCAGTCTCTCAGGCACCAGCACCGCTGCTGTCTTCCCTCTGGTTCAAGCTGATGGGAATTGATTGTGCTTCTGGATCACAAGGCTCATAGTCTCCATTTTCTCTGTTTGAAATCTCTAAGAAATGTTTTTCTCTTATAAAGCTCACAGTGGCACTCTATTCTTAGAAACAGCACATGAAGGACGTGGAGCAAAGGGCAGAATCAGACAAACAGGGAGATTATGACTTAATGAAATGACGGTAGGGCTTCTCAGAAACTAAATTAAACAGTTACTCCACTTGAAGCAACTCTTGCAACTCTGTTTTTTCTTTTCTTTTTTGCAACGCAGCTTTTAAAAAATTTCTTGCAACTCAGTTTTTATAGTAACTTAAATCACTTTAAAATCAAAATCTTCTCTTTTGACACGTAAGAATTAGAGAATAGGGTCTCAAGCCATCCTTGATGACTTGAAAAAAAAAAATCTCCATTAGAAACACGAAATCGTACATACTCTATGATACGAATCATGTGAAAAGTATGTGTATATGTGGGAAAAGATTAGGAGAACTAAAGGAATGTAAACAGCTATTTCCTTTAGGCTGAGACATTATAGGTAAACTTTTTGAAACCGTGAAATCGAAATCTTTGCGGAAGAAAGAAATATAAGTACATACGCTTGGGTGGATTTCTGTAAACACATCGTGCTACAGAAGTTTAAAAAGTAAACTGGGCTGGGGTTATGAAGGAGAGAGAATAAGGCTGTTCTTTCATTCTGGCTGAAGGAAGGCGTCTGGGCTGACTGTACTCATGCTGGGGAAAAACTCCTTCTGCTTCCTTCCCTTTCCAGCTTAACCTCATTTCACTATAATCTGCTTTTCTTCTCTCTCGACAGAAAATCTCCAAATTAGCTGACGTTGAATTATTTTGTCTGAACAAAAATGATGATAATAAAATCTATAAAAAGTGAAACCTGGTATGTATGTCCCAATTTAAAAATCAAACCACCTTGGTGGCATCTCAGGGGCGGAGCTTACTGTCACCCTTGGCTCCTAAGAAATGACAGCCTGCCTCCTCCTCCTTCCACATCTATATCTCTGAGTGTGGAAGTGACCTAAGAGAGATAGCAAAGCAGGCTGTGGAGCCATGTCATGACTGTAAAAATAAGTGGGCCTGCTTATTAGGTCTGTCTGTAAAACTCTGATCTGTTACGCCCCATTCATTAAAAAAGGTAATAAGCGCCACGGGTTGCATTACAGATGAGCACGTGGTTAACTGTAAAAATGTGGCTCTCTCCAGGGTGAATGATGCTTGGAGAAGGGCCAGTTGTTGGGCAAGGTCAAACTGTTTCCATTTGCCCTGGGAGCTGCTGAGCACGGATCTTTTTTTGCCAGATTTGAGCACTGGGGTCAGTAAGGTCTTTGTCATCTCTTGGCAAGCAGAGAGGGGGTGGAGGTTAACGTCAGACCAGAGGCAATAGATCTCCACCCGGGGGACCCAAGCCTGAACTCAGTGCTTGAGCAGAGGTGATCTCACAGAGGCTATGTTTGGTTTTGTTTTTCGTCTTTTTCACTTTTTTACCTATTAAAAATAAAAATCAGTCTGTCCCCTCTCCTTCAGGATTCCCTGGTGGCTCAGAGGTAAAGAATCTGCTTGCAATGCAGAAGACTTGGATTTGATCCCTGGATTGGGAAGATCCTCTAAAGAAGGGAATGACTACCCGCTCCAGTATTCTTGCCTGGAGAATCCTGTGGACAGGAGCCTAGTGGGCTACAGTCCATGGGGTCGCAAAGAGCTGGACATGACTGAGCAACTGAGCATATCTACTTCTACAGCAGCCTTGGTGTCCTGTTCAGAGTTCATAGCACTAGGGCTGAGATGTCGTGAGGTGACTGGGAGAAGCCCTGAACTTGAGTCAAAAGACTGAGTTGAGTTCTGGCTCTGCTGTTTACGGAGTGACCTTGGATAAGTTGCATAACCACATAGGCTTGCAATTTCCTCAACCACAAAAAAGGGTTAGTAAGACCTGCCTTGGGTGTCTCACGAAAGTATTGTGAGAATTGAGTTGATGTGTATGAAACATCAGTTATTACCTCAGTGACTTTGCTTCCTTTGCCCATGACTTTGGATATGTCTTGAACACTCAAGTGAGTGTTTCTACTGCTAGTCTTGACTAGGACGTATAACAGGTGACTTGTGTCTATGAAGGTCATTTACATTAGGAATGTTTTAAAAGTTTACTTTATTTATTTCTTCCCTCAGGGAAATCTCTGTGCTTTGCGTGATAGAATCTTTATTCATCTTTTAAAAACTACACATAAATACTATAATCACTTTAAAGTCAGTAGTAGGAAAAACAGATTTCTTCAAGACTCCATCATTTGCTACTAAGGGTAAAAGGTGACCTTGTCTGAAATACTGGATATAATTATTTCAGCTTCTGAAAAAATTGTTCTTTGAACAGTCCCTGCCTCTCCTTTGCATGTTTCTTTTAAAAGAATGGCAAGCTCTGGTGAGAAGGATGCCACAAAAATAGAAATGCCAACCTCTAAGGATATCAAGGCACTTTCAAAATGATAAATAATTAATTTTCACAACATCCTTGATATGATCACTCTTATTTTAGAGATAAAGCAAAAGAACTTAGAGGACCTGCCCAAGGTTATAAGCAGCTGTGCCTGGAACAGAAGCCAGAATGTAGCTTGGGGCTTCTTCGAACAAAAAGGTTTAGTTTAGTACATTCACTGAGCATGATTTACTTCCTAGGTACCCTGGAGGCCTTACCATGTAGGACCCACGATCTAGCAGGGAACACACACACACACACACACACACACACACACACTGCCCTCATACAAAGCAAATGGAAATGAATCCTATAATTAGATACCAAAATGTTACAAAAATAGTGAGGAAAAAATTAATTATAACCATGCAGAGGGGTATCTGGGAATGTTTTTACAGAGGAGATGGGATCGACCTGAGGCTTGGAGAATGGTCTGGCACTGATAGGAGACATAGGAGGGGAAACAAAAGGACTCCCTCCGGGCAGGCCACTCAGGTTTGAGGTAATTCCCAGATTTGGAAAGCAAAGGACACATTCTTACAAAATGGGGAGTAGAACTGTGGTCTATGCAGAGTAGGGATCAGATTGCCCAGGATCTTGAATTCTAAACTGAAGAGGATGGATTTTGCTAGTCACATCATCCATCAGCAGCATTTGGGTAGGAGAGACACAAAGTATCTGTTCTAACAGGAACTATGGCACCAATATGTGGGGAATCAATGAGAAGAAACAGCCGGCAGGAAACCAGTAGTAAGTTCTTCTAATCACCGGACAAGTATTTGTGGGATATTTTATTGTTATTGTA
>SJYA01005891.1:0-23470 GCA_006410615.1 Neotragus moschatus | reverse complement strand
ACAGGGAGGCCTGGCATGCTGCGATTCATGGGGTCACAAAGAGTCGGACATGACTGAGCGACTGAACTGGCTGAACTGAACTGAACTAACAACTCACCATGTTCACACTGCAAAGACTAGAAATATGGCTCTGTAACTATTGCCTAAACATTACCTTTCTTGAGTCCTCATTACCTTCCAGGCAGAGTCTAACTTTCTTTTTCTGGATTTAAGATTCTTAATGCTCTGTTCCCCTCACCTCTCCCCATGCCCTGGCTCAGGTCTTCACTTTCATCTTTCTAAGCATTGAAGTTCACTACCTTATCCTCCTATCAGCTTGTGTCTCTATTTCCCAAATTTGCCTATTTGGTCCCCTCGTCTGGAATACCATTCCCCTCTCCTCTTTCCTTTTTGACTTTCAGGAAGCTCAAGCACCAGGAAGCCTTCCACCGCACCCTGCCACGGTGGTTGTCAGATTCCCCAGGGTCATTGTTTCCAAATCGCTGTATGCCATGTGAAGCGATGTGCTTCTGTGCCTGGGTCCCTGACTGAAGTTGGAGCCACTCTGGGTCTCTTGCATGTGACTCCTGTTGGCATGCCCTGTGCTTCAGCACAGCTCCCTACATCTGCATGGGCTGTGCGCTGTATCTCTCTAGGGCTGCTGCCGGCAGAGCTTTGCGCTTCCTGCCCCGCTGTTCACCAGAGCCCCAAGCACCAAATCGAGTCCCGCCCAGGTGAGCAGTATTGCACCCTCCAGCTCCAGACAGTTATTGCCATGTCTATTTAGAGCTGCCCGTTACGCTGACCAGCCTCTCCCAAGCCCTTCGTCAGGTGGGTGAGNCTAGGGCTGCTGCCGGCAGAGCTTTGCGCTTCCTGCCCCGCTGTTCACCAGAGCCCCAAGCACCAAATCGAGTCCCGCCCAGGTGAGCAGTATTGCACCCTCCAGCTCCAGACAGTTATTGCCATGTCTATTTAGAGCTGCCCGTTACGCTGACCAGCCTCTCCCAAGCCCTTCGTCAGGTGGGTGAGGAGTGACTGAAAGTACTTTAGAATCAAGCCTCATTTCTTTGTTGTTTTCTACTTAGTTTTTTTTTTTTTAATAATATACAGTAGGTCTTTGATGGTTATCCATTTAAAATACAGCAACGTGTACATGTCCATCCCAAACTCCCTAACTATCCCTTCGCCTCGTCCTTCCTCTACCCCAGCAACCGTAAGTTCGTTCTCTAAGACTGTGAGTCTCTGCTTTGTAAGTAAGTTTATTTGTATAGTTTCTCTTTAGATTCCATATTTAAGGGATGTCATACAACATTTCTCCTTGTCTGTCTGACTCCACGCGGTGTGACGATCTCTGGGTCCAGCCGTGTCGCTGCCAATGGCATTGTTTCGTTCTTGCTGGTGGCTGAGTCACGTTCCCTTGTGTATATATGTACCACACCTCCTTTATCCACTCCTCGGTCGATGGAGGATCAAACCTCATTTTGTAATCAGGGATGCCAGATTCTAATTGTCCCCTGCTCAAGGAGATCTCAGAGGCGGGGCTGGGAGAGGCGAAAAAAGAGAGGAAGAACACAGGCCTACGATGCAACCAAGGACTTTAATTGGAGGTGGCTCCTCGTGGTTCTTCCAGGAGCTGAGGTGATTCTTGCTGTTGGCACAGGGATGGCTCAGACATCGCCTCCTCCTCCGAGAGAGTTTCTGAATCAGTCTTCATGGTCCCTGTTCACCACCCTCTTCCTCCTGGAGACAATCCAGTGACCGTGCAGCCTCACACCCATGCGAGGGGCTGCCATCTATACAAATCAGGGTCTCCCAGGAACATACTTCTTAAACACAAAATTGTTGAAGTGATGGTGATGACGACATTGGTATCTCGTTGACATATTATTTCTTGGAGGGTCTGCATTCAGATCTGAAAGAGAGAAGGAAAATATTTATCCCGGGTAAAGGCTTTGAATTACATGTGAATAACTGGTCTTGGTCATATCCTCCTTGGGATATTTGCATATTATTAGTGACTTTAAAGAAATATTCTGCTTTCTCGAGCTACAGATAACCTCAAACTGGGTTAAGGAATTGAGATCTTAGAATTTCTTTGCCACTGCAGCACAGCCTGTCTGGCCCTGACTCTGGCGTGTACACAGTTGCCGTCTGTTGAGTGCCTGGGTGGGGCCGTAGTCAAGCTGTTTGTGTATGTTGCTTCATTCCATCTTTCTCACAGCCTGAAGAGCAGGTGGTGTGTTGTCGTGATCCTCGTTTTGCAGAGAAGATGCTGAAGCTCAAAGAGAGATTTAGAGACCTGCACAGTAAGTATGAGACTGAGCTCGGACTGGTGGGTAGGACTTAAATCGGTCATCAGTTCAGTTCAGTTCAGTCCAGCTGCTCAGTCGTGTCCAACCCCTTGCAACCCCATGAACCGCAGCACGCCAGGCCTCCCTGTCCATCACCAGCTCCCGGAGTCCACCCAAACCCATGTCCATTGAGTCGATGATACCATCCAACCATCTCATCCTCTGTCGTCCCCTTCTCCTCCTGCCCCCATTCCCTCCCAGCATCAGGGTCTTTCCCAATGAGTCAGCTCTTCTCATCAGGTGGGCAAAGTATTGGAGTTTCAGCCTTCACATCAGCCCTTCCAAAGAAATCCCAGGGCTGATCTCCTTCAGAATGGACTGGTTGGATCTCCTTGCAGTCCAAGGGACTCTCAAGAGTCTTCTCCAACACCACAGTTCAAAAGCATCAATTCTTTGGTGCTTTGTTTATAGTCCAACTCTCACATTTATACGTGACTACAGGAAAAACCATAACCTTGACTAGACTGACCTTTGTTGGCAAAGTAATGTCTCTGCTTGCTTGTTAATATGCTGTCTAGGTTGGTCATAACTTTCCTTCCAAGGAATAAGTGTCTATTTAGTAACTGACATAGTTTTTAGCTGTGCTGTTAAAGGTTTGAGTAAAAAAAATCACCTACTACACCCCCAAAAGGCTTGAAAGAAATCTCAGATGACCCAGAGTAGAAGCTGGGTGGGGAGTCAGAAGTCCAGAGAAATGATTCCATGTTTTTACCAAAGCCTACAACACCCATGCGTGGAACCTACCGAAGGTCCGTGGGTGACGCTGTTGGCAGGCATTTTGACTGCGACAGCTCCCTGTGATGGAAGCCCCCTCATCGGGGCAGCAGCAACAGAAGATCCTTGACACCATGCTTTGGTGGGTGGTCGGAAGAGGAAAGGGCACTGTGGTGTCTGGCTCTGGGCCTCAATACCAGGAGCCCATTGTTGTTTAAGCAGTGGGTCATACTGGACTAGCTTCCCCCAAGATATCACACCCCTCTTCTCTCCCAAACCTCCTGTGGCTCCAGCAGATCCAGGCCCTCTTCTGCCCAAAATTCACTTAATCATGGGAAGCACTGCTTCTGCTCTGCCAGTCTTTACCACATGTGTGCGTGCTCAGTGGCTTCAGTCGAGTCCGACTCTTTGAGACCCCATGGCCTGTAGCCTGCCAGGCTCCTCTGTCCATGGGGATTCTCCAGGCAAGAATACTAGAGTGGGTTGCCATGCCCTCCTCCAGGGGATCTTCCCGACCCAGGGAGGGAACCCTCGTGCTCCTGCATCCCCTGTATTGGCAGGCGAGTTCTTTCCCACTAGCGCCATCTGGGAAGCCCAGGTTTTACCCCAGGGTTGCCTTATTGAAATCAGCAGATCTTAGAGTCTGGCCCAGTTCTCTGGACAAGGCTGTCTCCTAAATGAATAGAAGACTATAGCCAGACAAAGCCAGGCCCTTCTCTGCCAGGACTTGTGGCAGCGCCCACAGGCCAGCCTGTTCTTAGGGGTCAGATCTGTCTTCTGCTTTCTAGGTCTGTGCTCTTGGATGGATTCTGCAATCTCTTTGAGCCTCACTTTCCTGCCTGGAAAATACCAGTGTTGAGTGGTACCCACCTTAAAGGAGTAAGTGATTAAGTCTGCACACTGACCCCTGGGGTGGCAGGTGCGTATGGATGCTGGCTCAGGGCACATTCTTTTTCCAGTCCCACTGGAGTAGGTAACACAGCTCAGCCTTGCTCCTTCAGTTCTTGCTTCCATCACACACCTGCTCAGTAGCTCTGAGTCCGGGCTCCTGTCTGTAACAGGAGGCACTTGGGCTGCACCTTCTGTCCAAGGATCCTTCCGGCTCTGTGCAAGTCCTTTTCTCAGTGCCAGTTTCTCCTTTCTTTCTCCCAGATGCCTGGTCATCTCCTGCCCTTGCTCTCTCTTCCCTCTGGCCAAAGCCCCACTCTGGGAATTTCCGTCTTGGTGGCTGTCTTTACTAACGTCACACTGGCTTCATTTCCTGGCCTCACCCATCAGCACCGGCTCCCCACCCCTCCCAGCCAGCACCATCTGTCACCTGGATTATTGCACCGGCCTCCTGGCCTCTCCCACTAGTGTCAACACAGCTGAGAGTGTAAGTCTGATCGTGTCACCCCTCTGCTCCTTGGCTTCTCATGTCAGGGAGAGGAAATGCTGAAGTCCTTCTCTGGGACTTCCCTCAAAAATTCACAGTCTCACTGCTATCCCTGCGGTCTCCTCCCATCCCTCCTTTATCCGGCTGCACCCAGCACCCCACCACGACTGCGTTCGCACATGCTCCATGCTTCACCTTTGGCCTGCAACGCCCTTCCTTAGAGATCCGCAAGTTCACCCCTCCCTCCTTCGAGGCTGTGCTTAAAGATCATCTTTCTACTGAGGTCTTCTGGCCAAGTCGCCTGAATTATTTACCCTTTTAAATGGCCCTCCCCCTCCCCTGGCATTCCCTGTTCATTCTTCTGCAGAGCCCTTGGTGCATTCCAACACAGCCTAGAGTTTATCTGCATGGGCTTCTTCCCAGGAGAAATGCTGGCTGGGGTGGGGTGGGTGTGGTGTTCCTTTCACTACCAATGACAGCCTCTAGATGGAAGCAGGAGCTAAAAAAAAGGGCCCTTGGTTTGCCCCCAGTGGGCTGTGAACTTTAGGTCTCCTGTGACCCCACAGCACTTCAACCAGAATGAGAAAGATCAGTGAGGTCAGAGAGGAAGACTCCTAGAGCTGGAGGAGCCCTTAGGGGTCATTCAACACAGGTGGTGAGATTGGGACCCAGAGAGAGAAACAGTGGGGTCAGGGGAAGAGTGATGGCGTCTGCTTCCGGAGCAAAGTGGGTATTGCCTAGGAATGACGGAGATGTTGTCCCTTTAAATACAGAAAAGTACTCTTCCTGCTCTCAGGTCCAGCCTTTGAGCCCCTCTCACCTGCAGCTGGCAGAGCAGAGATGGGACTGTCTGTGATGTCATAGTGCCTGAGAACCAGGGAATGTTGGGGACAGAAGGGTTGACTGGAACACAGAGTTAAAGAAGGGGGAGGAGGTTTACGGACCCTCTCTCCTGTTGTCCTTCCCTCGGTTCACGATGCGATGTTGTCTGCCATGTTCATCAGGCGGGCTGGGGTGGTTCTGTGTCATGTAGCTCCTTCCTTGGAATAGGCTGCTGGGGCATGTTCTCAGGGGGATTCTAGAGGCACGAGACAGCAAGCCCCACTATGAAAACACCTCTCTAAGCTTCTATTGGTATCCCATCTACTAGGTTTCCGTTGGTTAAAGCAGGTCATATGATGAAGTTCAAAGTCAAGGGGGAGGGAAGGACACCTCACCCAAGAAGACTGGGCTAAGAAAGGTGAAGAACTGGCTAATAGTTTGCTGTGCCACAGGTAGATGCCATTGCTGTACGCATTTTACAGATGAAACTGAGGCACAAGATTTATTAGGTATCTTGGCTAAAGTGACACCGCTAGTAATTGGCAAATGAAGTGATCAGAGGTGGAGTTTTTAAAGGTTCAAATTGCTTTACAAATGGGTTGTACCATTTTAGTTCCTTCTCTGCTGGGGTGGCAATGCTGCTGCTACTTCCCCTCCTGTCTTGGCCTCTGTGCTATCATGGCAGTAACCAATTTAACAAGAAATTTGCAAAATTTATATGAAGAACATAGAAAACTAGCCCTGAGAGACGAAACAAGTAGGTTTGAACAAATGAAAAGCCATTTGTATGTGGATGGGAGGAGTCAACATAGAGGTGTCAGTTCTCCCTATGTTAATTTACATTTTTTTCCTAGGTTAATTTTAAAATTTAGTACAGTCACAATAAAATATCAAGTTTTTTCTTTGGCTGCACTGCACAGCATGTGGGGGTCTTAGTTCCCCAACCAGAAATCAAACTTATGTCCCCTGCTTGGGAAGCACAGTCCTAACCACCGGACTGCCAGACAACTCCCCCAAAATATCAATATTTTTTTAATGGATCTAGACAAATAGATACTAATGTTTATATTTTTTAAAAATAGAGGAATGTGGGGAGGGAGATGGGAGGGAGGTTCAAAAGGGAGGGGATATATGTATACCTATGGCTAATTCATGTTGAGGTTTGATAGAAAACAAAATTCTGTAAAGCAAATGTCCTTCAAAAAATGGAGGAATAAGACAAGGTGGTACCAGACTGACTTACAGTGGAATGAAATAGAAATTTCAGAAAGAAACCAAAATACATATGGGGTTTTTGTACACGAGGATAAAGGGGTCATCGCAAATGATTGGGCCAAAGATGGTCTTTCAAATAAATGTCCAAAAAGATATGGATCCATACCTAATATATATAATGATAAACGTGAAACGGAACAAGGATCTAGACGTAAGAAAGAAAGGCACACAACATGTACCAAACATGGATGACTCCTCTATAAACCGAATATACCGGTGAGGGGGAAGGGAAAGAGCAGGTACACTACGATGTCACCAAAGACTTTAATTGGAGGCAGCTGCTCCCAAGTGGCTTTTTGGGGTCTGAAGTGACTTGCTGGCGGCACCGCGCTGGCTCAGACGTCTTCTCCTCCTGGAAGGGAGTTTCCGAATCAGTCTTCACGGCCCCGATGCACCGCCCTCTTACTCCTGGAAACTCTCCGCAGCTGCGCAGGNGAAAGGCACACAACATGTACCAAACATGGATGACTCCTCTATAAACCGAATATACCGGTGAGGGGGAAGGGTAAGAGCAGGTACACTACTATGTCACCAAAGACTTTAATTGGAGGCAGCTGCTCCCAAGTGGCTTTTTGGGGTTTGAAGTGACTTGCTGGCGGCATCGCATTGGCTCAGGCGTCTTCTCCTCCTGGAAGGGAGTTTCCGAATCAGTCTTCATGGCCCCGATGCACCGCCCTCTTACTCCTGGAAACTCCAAGACCTGCGAAGGGGCTGCCGTCTAGAACGATCAGGGCCTCCCGATGAGGCATGGTTGGTACGGCCAGTGATCCTGGGAGTAGCGACTGAGCCTTCTCTTGTGAAACCCTCTTTTGGAAACGTGTGAATTTACATCTGAAAGGAGGAAGGGAAGAAGAACCCTGAGCGAAGCCTCTGCCTTGGGCCTGGATGGACTGTTCCGGACACCTCCGTCCCTGGTCAGTATCAGATTCTGGAATAGTCTGTGAGTCATGTGCCACCCCCACCCCCAGTCTGGGACGTGTTGGTACTCTTATGGGAGCATTCAGTGGCAGCAGTTTGTCTTGTGAAATGCAGTGGCCTAGAAAATAGAACTGGGCCCTTCCTGGTTCTGACATTATCACCACTCTCTGCTGAGCTTACCCACTCCAGTGTTCTTACCTGGAGAATCCCAGTGACGGCGGAACCTGGTGGGCTGCCGTCTATGGGGTCGCACAGAGTCGGACACGACTGAGGCCACTTAGCAGCAGCAGCTGCTGCTGAGCTTTGGGAAGGCCCCTTCCCACTCGGGACTGAAGCCTCCTCTATACAATCAGAGATGGGTTTTTAAACTATGTACCATGGAGCCTTGTTGGGGGAAGGGAGCTAGTGGGGCAGCCAGACGCTCAAGCCCAATTCAAGCACAGCAGGACCTCTCTGATTTTTTATAGAAATCGGATTTTGAGATTTTGGTTGCAAGGAGGGTTTAGCTGTTATGAGAATTTTTTTTGTTTGTTTCAAATGTGGACTCTTGATATGTAATTGATGTCCTTTATAATTCTATGTATTTTATTAAATGCGTATAAATACATTACTCTGAGAAGGGGTTGGTAGCTTTTTCATTGTTGTTTTGACTGTGCCCCGTGGCATGTGCGTGGCATGTGGGATCTTAGTTTCCTGACCAGGGATCAAACCTGTGCCCCCTGCATTGGACATGTGGAGTCCTAACCACTAGACCGCCAGGGAAGTCCCTGTCGCGAATCTCTCTGAAGTGACTGGGCTGCAGGACCTTTACCTCTCAACAGCCAGCCGGATGGGGAGGTTGTGAGCTATGTGAGGTCACCGGGGCACAGCGTCTGTGTGCATCAAGGGAGCCACATTTCTTCTTCCTGGATACGGCTACAGTCCAGGACTCAGAGGCATCCTCCCTGCCTGGAGACTCTCAGCGCGCCAGCGTTTTTTGGCGTGTCTATCTGCCATGTGCCTGGTCGAGTTTGGAGGAATGACGCTCATGTAGGCCCTGCCCTCCTGGAGCTTACCATCTGGAGGCTGCAGCAGGCATTAGCGAACACTCAGACAATGCCACGGGGACTTAGAGGGAAGTGTGGGCATGTGTTCTTTCCTCTCGGGGCTCCTGCTCCTCCTGTAATTCCCAGCTGGGAGAATCATACAGGCAGGATTTCCCTGGGCTCTGTCCCGTGTGTTCTAGAATGTGACTGCAGCACCCTAAAGGGAGGAGTCCCGCCACTCCTGTCATCCCACTGAGCTCAGTATCAGACTCCGGTTTGGACGTGAGGCCAAGGTTCCCTACCCCAGAGGTTCCTGGTCAGTGTTAGGGCCCCAGTTTCGAACTCACGGTACTCACTGCTGCTGAAACAAGTTGTCTTTTCTGAGGGGAGCGTGGCTTTCCCCAGACTCATGCAGGGCGCTGCATCATTGTGCTTGAGGCTTTGTCTGTTGAGCTCATCCTTCTGCACACCTGGCAATGGTAATTCCACGTGGTCATGTGGGGTGCTCAGAGGAGGTCACGGAGGCCAAAGCGTTTTGCCAACTCTGGAGCGCGCACATGGACCAGAGGCGATGGTCGTGGAATGAGGTGTACCTGAATCAGCATCTCTAGTCTTCTGAGTTCTCCCTCCTCATAAGCAGGTACTGGATTCAAGATATGTATTTCTTTACAAGCATAAAGTTAGTACTTTTCCCCATTTATAAGTATAATTCATACACATTATACAAAAGGTTAGGAAATATTGAAGAATATAAAGTAGGAAAAAAATGCGCCAAACACCACTCCCTTCAGATATGATCACAGTTCCAGGATTTGCCTATGGATGTTTTTACGGAGTTGGACCATAAAGAAGGCTGAGCACTGAAGAATTGATGCTTTTGAACTGTGGTGCTGGAGAAGACTCTTGAGAGTCCCTTGGACAGCAAGGAGATCAAACCAGTCAATTCTAAAGGAAATAAGCCCTGAATATTCATTGGAAGGACTGATGCTGAAGCTGAAGCTCCAATACTTTGGCCACCTGATGCAAAGAGCTGACTCATTGGAGAAGACCCTGATGCTAGGAAAGCTTGGGGGCAAGAGGAAAAGGGGGCAACAGAGGATGAGGTGATTGGATGGCATCACTGACTGTATGGACATGAGTTTGAGCAAACTCTGGGAGATGGTGAAGGACAAGGAGGCCTGGTGTGCTGCAGTTCATGGGGTGGCAGAGTCAGACATGACCTAATGACTTAGCAACAACAATTTTTACATAGTCCATCACATCCTATGTGTTATCCATGCTTTTACTTTCTACGTATCATAAGCTGTTTTCTTACGTCACTAAGCTTTAAAAAATGGTTGCATAATATTCTATAGGTAATTCAGGATTTATTTAACCAATATTCTATTTTTGGGTGTTTAGACTATTTTCAAATTGCTCTACCATAAACACCACTGTGATGAACGTTGTATATAAGACTTTGTTTTTATATACTCCTAGTGGGCTGCCATCTATGGGGTCGTACAGAGTTGGACACGACTGAAGCGACTTAGCAGCACCAGCAGATTCTTAGAAGTATAACACAGTCTTGTCAACAGACTAAGTAGTGTTCTGTAATAAAGAGCTCTGTTCTTTTCTAGCTGCCTACCTTGAACAAATTGCTTCACCTCTCTCTGCCTCTGTTTTCAGAACTGCAAAATAATACATTCATTCTGGATAATCAGATCCACTTAATAGAGTTATTATGGGAGTTAAATAAGACCACTTTTCTATTGTTTAAGTTCTGAAACTGTAAGGGACTTACCTGAGCACAGCTGGGTCCCTGTGCCTAGACAGTGCCTTGCATCTAACAGGGGCTCAGTGCTTATCTTGGAAAAAGGAGCTGACACTTTTAAGATTCTTGTTTTTTATCATGAAATTATTTGGTTGGTCAAAATCCAATGGAATAAAATCCATGGAAAACCCTGAATGAACTTTTTGGCCAATCCAGTATTCCCAGGGGAAATGTTTTAAAGGCTCCAAGGTATGGATTTCTGACAAAATATGCCATGAGAATCTTTTTCCTGCCATTGAACTGCCACGTCTCCCAGTAGGACTGTGCCACCACTCACCACTCAACTGTTTGTTAGTCCTAGCTTTGCCTGATCTTGACAATAACGCATATTTTTTTTTGGCCTGAAATTGCTGATTTTGACCCCCAGTCTTCTCCACTATGATCTTTTGTCCTGGATCATTAAGAAGGATATAATTACAAACTGAAGGCCAGGATCCCTTCTCTCTCTCTTCCCTCTTACACCTGATAGTCTTGGAAACCATGTGTTCCATATGCCTTGGCTAAAGGTGAAAAATAATATGTAACAGACTTCGCACGAGCAAGAAATACACTTTTGTTTTGTAAACTATTGAGATTTAAACAGGCTGTTGTAGCCTATTAAATCTCTGTTGTAGCAGCAAGCCTATCTTCTCCTGACCAATACCTTATACTATAGTCTCCATTTGTTGACTTTTGTTGAATTCCTACTCTGTGCAAGCCCTGTGCTTTTTGCTTCTATACATTCCCTCTTTTAACCCTCCCAGTAATTCTGAAAAGCAATAATACAGTATAAGTATCCCTGTGTTACAGGTAAGGACACAGGCTCGGAGTGAGAGGGTAATTGACTTGTCTAGTTCTGTAGCAGAGCTGATGGAATTTAGCCTCAGCCCCGAAGGCAGTTCTCTTTTTGTTGATTAGTTTATAAAAAACAAACTGTTATAAAAAATTATAAAAAACTTTATAAAAAATTAAATTTATTTATTTTTAATTGAAGAATAATTGCTTTACAATATTCTGTTGGTTTCTGCCAAACATCAACATGAATCAGTCATAGGTACACCAAAGGCAGGGTTCTTAAGCACTATCTTTATAGTCTTTAAACAAGTGATTCTCAAACAACGATATACATTCAGGTTTCCCTGGGGTCATATTAAAATAATAGTTCTGACTTGGCAGGTCTGGAGTAGGGTCTGAAAGTTCAGTTCTAACAAACTCCCTGGTATGCTGATGTTGCTAGTCCAAGGATCCCACTGTAAGTATCAAGATTTTAAGCGCTATTGTTTATCAGTTTGGTTACTTAGCTGGTCAGTCTTCACCTCATTTTAGGTTGGCATTATTCACTGAAGGAAATCTGAGGGCGTCTCCGCAGGAGGGGGATGAGCAATATGAGGTCTCCCGAGGCTGGGCAGGGCATTCTTGCTTGGTACCTACCTTGCTTCGACAGCTGAAGCTCTTGGGTTTGATTGGGGATCTTGGAGTCAACTGCAGCATCGGGTTTCTCACAGCATTTGCAGCATAAAGAGAAGATCTTTGAGGCCAGGTTTTGGTGAGCTGCTGATACAAAGAAAAAGGAATGAGGGCCTTTGGGTTCCAGGGCCTGAATTCCAGATGCCCCATTGGAAATTCACTGTGATGGTGGGGGGGTCATATAGCCTCAGCCTCCCCCCCAAGGGATAATAGCCACCTCCTTTCCCAAATCCTTTGTAGCTCCCCCATGGAGCTACAGTGGGGAGCTGTAGTGGTTCTCCTAAAGTCATTTTCCCTGTTTTATCAAAATTTTCTTACCCATGGAAAGGAGTCGAAGCCTCTATTCTTTCAGCTTTGCTTACAGGGCTGCCTTATTGAATTAGCTGATCTTGAATTTGAGCCCAGTTCCTTGCGCAGGGCTGTTTCCTAAATAAACATAAGACTGTGGGTGAAAAGTGCTCATGCTCCAGGTTGGACCTCATGCAGCAAAGTGCTGGGCCACGCAGAGATGCACAGAAACGTGTTTGCAGACCTGTATTCTATTCTGTTTCTGTTTCTGGGTGTGGGTTCCTTAACTTTCTAGAGCCTCACTTTTATCCTGTGGGAAATGGGAATCGCAGTGCCTGCTTTGCAAATGGAAAGGTTTAAACATACACAAAATGACCTCCCTGGTGCTGGGTACTCAAAGTGCCTAGTCAGTGGTCATCCCCTTCCTGTAGCTCGTTGGCTACAAAACTATTCTGCCGGTCTAGGTCGCAGGAGAACGTCGTGATGAAGCACACTCTTACCAACTTGCTATGTGGCTTTGAGTAAGTCCCTGCTTCTCTCTTTGTCTCAGGCTCCTCACCAGTAATGAGGAAGTTAGGTTGCACGATCACTTCAAGCATCTTCCTAGTTTGGACAGTTCAGAAAAAGGCCTTGTTTTCATTCCAAAGTTCTTTCATTGTGTACCAACATTTCCAGGTTTCTAAATGCTTCCTGTTCTCCTTTCCCTTTCAGTGGTAAAACCCCCCTGTAGAAAATTCTTCTCATGCTATTGGTTAGATGTCCCTCACAATACTCAATTTGGTAGATGAGTTGCCTCATTCGTAGGCATTTCTGTCTCACTTTCTCACTGTGATACCAAACAAGCCACGCTAAATTATGGCAATAGCTTTCTATTAGTAAAGTGAAAGTGAAAGTCACTCAGTCGTGTCTGAGTCTTTGCGACCCCGTGGACTCTACAGTCCAAGGAATTCTCCAGGTCAGAGTACTGGAGTGGGTAGCCTTTCCCTTCTCCGAGGGATCTTCCTAATCCAGGGATCAAACCCAGGTCTTCTGCAGTGCAGGCGGATTCTCTACCAGCTGAGCCACAACTGACTTCTTAATAATGAATACAAAAGTCTTTAACTTCCTGCACATAAGCTATTCACTATGTTGATAGCATCCTTTATATATTGTGGCTAGATACCCTCAGCAGACTAAACACATACAGATGTCTCCACTATGTGGGATCCTTGGACCAAGAAGGGTACTTTCTGGGCCCATGTAGACTCCAGTGTTCTTGCCTGAAGAATCTCAGGGATGGCGGAGCCTGGTGGGCTGCAGTCCATGGGGTTGCTAAGAGTCGGACACGACTGAGCGACTTCACTTTCACTTTTCACTTTCCTGCATTGGAGAGGGAAATGGCAACTCACTCCAGTGTTCTTGCCTGGAGAATCTCAGGGACGGCGGAGCCTGGTGGGCTGCCGTCTATGGGGTCCCACAGAGTCGGACACGACTGAAGCCACTTAGCAGCAGCAGCAGCAGCCTCAATCTCTGATAGTCCTTTGGATCTGTCGCCAAGCGAGTTTTCTCTCATAATTTGAGCTGTGACATATTTCACTGACTCTTTAATGAATTTATTTTCTTAGGATTTATAAACAAATGGAAGTTATTATGAGGTAATCAGCTCTTTTGTTTTGGGGATGCATCATTTAGCAAATGCGCTTGCCATTAACAGATTCTTCCGCTGGTTGCTGTAGTTTCAGTTCTCTTCATCTACTTATATGAACTCTTGCTTCATGGGGTTTTTCTCTGTTCTAGATCACCTCATGTATGTGCGTGTAGAAGGCAGTGCTTCATAGCAGGGAATGAAGGCTTTAAGTCTAGCCAGCCACCCCTGCCCTCCCTCCCTGCCCCTGCCGCCCCACCAGGCAGCCCTGGGATCTAATGGTTGGAGGTCTGTTAGACTGGTGGTCAGTGTGTGGAAAGGGAATTGCTAAAGTTTTGCCTTGGGTGTCTCCAAACCTTCATAAGCACAAGTCTGTCTTGTTAAAGGGGCTTCCCTGGTGGCTCAGAGGTTAAAGTGTCTATGAAGGGTCGCTTTTCTTAGGCTGTATTCTGGAGTTAGTGATTTCCAGGGCATGGATCATATGAACTCTTTAAGCTTCTCCTTGGCCAAGAAATTCAAGACGCCATGCAAAGTATAAACTTTTGACTAACTGTAGTGTATTCTTTGGGCTTCCCTGGTAGCTCAGCTGATAAAAGAATCTGCCTGCAATGCAGGAGACCCTGGTTTGATTCCTGGGTTGGGAAGATCCCCTGGAGAAGGGATAGGCTACCCACTTCAGTATTCTTGGGGTTCCCTGGTGGCTTAGATGGTAAAGAATTCGCTTGCAATTGGAAAGACCTGGGTTTGATCCCTGGGTTGGGAAGATCCCCTGGAGGAGGGCATGGCAACAGACTCTAGTATTCTTGCCTTAAAAATCCCCAGGGACAGAGAAGCCTGCCGGGCCACAGTCTATGGTTGCAGAGAGTCAGACACGACTGAGTGACTAAACAGAGCACAGTGTATTCCTTCCTGTTTCTCATGGTCTCATCTATATGAAATTGCTACCTTTTTCCAGAAAAACTCTTGCTTTGTATATATACTCTCATTCAGTGTACTCTGATGTGTTTATCTTAATGACAAAAATGTTGCTAGATGACTTAAAATGACAATGTCCATTATGGCAAACTTTCAGTGTCGAAAATAATAGATTCAAGAGGCACAGTAGAAAAGAGAGAAGACAAAAACTCAAACACTCAATAGGTTTCTTTGATTAATATTCTCTGACCTCAGGAAGAAGGAAAAAAAAAAAGATCTTACTCCTTCTCAAACCTGAAACTTACTTCATTTCACCTCTCTCTTCCTCCACAAAGCATTATCTTTATGCACGTGTTAATCATTCAGTCGTGTCCGACTCTTTGCAACCCCATGGGCTGTTGCCTGCCAGGCTCCTCTGTCCATGGAATTCTCTAGGCAAGAAGACGAGTGGGTTGCCATGCCTTCCTCCAGGGGATCTTCCTGACCCAGGGATCGAACCCAGGCCCTCTGCAGTTTGGCAGATTCTTTACTGTCTGAGCTACCAGGGGAGCCCATGTTTATCTTTATCACCCACTTAAACTTCTCTTGTTCCTTTCCCTAACTGCCTACATAAACTTTCTTTACGGGGCATTTCTATAGAAATGAACACTCAACATTACACAATATTCCTCTAAAACTCCTGTACAAGAAGGTGGGTCCATAGAGGTTGAATTTAAGGTCGGGTGAGAGCTGAGTTGAGGAGAAATATTTAGAATTATGCCAAATTTCAGAACAGAAAGTTGCAGTCCAATTCAGGGTTCTGTTATTCAGTTACTATTGCCCTGAATTATCACGCTTGTATCAATTAGTTCACTTAATTGTTAACCTTCAGCATGGGGGACGGAGAAGGCACTGGCGACCCACTCCAGTACTCTTGCCTGGAGAATCCCATGGACAGAGGAGCCTGGTAGGCTGCAGTCCATGGGGTCGCTAAGAGTCGGATATGACTGAGCGACTTCACTTTCACTTTTCACTTTCATGCACTGGAGAAGGAAATGGCAACCCACTCCAGTACTCATGCCTGGAGAATCCCAGGGACGGTGGAGCCTGGTGGGCTGCCGTCTATGGGGTCGCACAGAGTCGGAAACGACTGATTCGACTTAGCAGCAGCAGCAGCAACATGGGGAAAAATGTTAAAAAGCAGCAAGATGGAAAAGATCAGGAGATTTAAACAGCCCATCTGTGAATAATTCCTGGGGCTTCCCAGGTGCCGCTAGTGGTAGAAAGCTCGCCTGCCAGTGCAGGAGACATAAGAAATGCAGGTTCGATTGCTGGGTTGGGAAAATCCCGAGGAAGGAAATGGCTACCCACTTCAGTATTCTTGCCTGGAGACTCCCAGGGACAGAGGAGCCTGGTGGGCTACAGTTCATGAGGTCACAAAGAGTTGGACACAACTGAAGCAACTTAGTGCACACTGCACACGCATAATTCCAAAAAGAATCAAGGGCTTGAGAAGTGTAGAAACAGAAAATATACCACATAAAATTATTTCAGAAGCTATTAAAAAAAATACAAACTTTTCTCTTAAGGGAAAGGCAGATTGGACAAAGATTCAGAATTGCAAACAAAACCAAGATGGATCAACAGGAGACTGAATAAACTTCAGGACATTCTGGGGTCGACCTACAGCTTAAGGGAAACTTCTCTTCTCTTCTTGCAAAGGACTTAGACCTGAAATGTGGACTTAGAGACAATAAATTGGAATGAGAAATGTCAACTTTGATCTCCAAGTTATTTTCAAATAGTCCTAAAATATTAACTAGAAATCAAAATGACTGAAGACCTCCTAGATAAAACAGTTGGCTTCCGAAATAAAAACAGGACCAAAATTTCCTCTGTTCTTAGAGAATATGGATCCTGTGGATGAAGATACTTGCATATACTTTGAGCAGAAAGACTATTAGAAGAACTCATGTTCCATTATGGCCAAAGATCAAATGTCCAGACTTGTCTAGTGATGCCATTCTAAGGAGCTTTAGCACTCAACAACCTGCTTGTTCTTCCTCTAAACTTTCAAAGAAAATTGATGAAGGTGGACAATGATACTGCTTGACTGGTGACATAGTTTATTTCTTGTAGGAACGTCAGAGTCTTCAATGCTAACTGTGACTATTTTTTCTTTTTTTTTGATGACTACATGGACCTTTCCAAATGTCCAGTTCCCCAGTAACCTCCGTGGACTTACACAATGTTGGAAAGGAAAAAAATGTCTTTATGGGGTTACCTATACCCTAGACTTTTGAGGACAGTGAGCCCTCCAAAGGAGATGGACAACACAAAATGCTCATTTTCCTTCATGTTTACTGACATAGTACAAGACAGCTCACACCCTAGGGCACAAACAACCAGTTGAAAATCCATAGCTCACAGGTTTGGATTGTCTTAGTCATCCATTGCTTCTTATCCAGAGAGTTGAATACTTCTATGCAGCAACTGGCCCGACATATGGTTCTGCAGATAATTTAAGGACAGAAACAAGAAGACATCAGGCTGGTTGATGCTCAAACTGAACACCAGATCCCTGTAAGTGGAAAACTGGAACTGTGTCTTCAAGGAAAGTCAGCAACAGTGGTGAAGATCTGTACAATCCTCAAGAGTATCTCCTGCAGTTTTGGTTTGGGGATGGCCAAAAGGGGGCGTTCCTACACTTCTGAGTGAAGACCAATTGTTCTGTAACCTTGGTAACAGATAATCACCAGGACCTGTTTAAACCCTTCAATCTGTTAATGAACTTTTACCTCGATGACCGTTCTCCTGAAAGTAACAGACAGCAGTTACCACCTTCATGGCTGATGGTCTGCCATCCCCAGGGACTGCTGCCTCTGAGATACCACCTGACCACAAACTCAACATCTTCACAAACCCTTAAAACATCAGCCATTAGCTTTGCTCAGAGATGTTGTCATCAAAGCGTAGATCTCCCTTGTGTAACTAAATTCAGATCTTGTTCCACACACTGAATGGAACAAAATGGAAATCTCTTCTGCTAAAGCAGCTTATACATAACCAGTGTCTCGAGCATCTGTCTGTAGTAGAAGCTCAGCAGAAATTTTCAGATATAAATGTATCTGAATCTGGCACTGAGGATTTTCATATTTGTACTCCCCAGCAGTTCACTGAAGAGAGAGTACTTACTCCTCTAAGTATTTGTAAGTAAGAGTTTTGAATTTTTGAACCCTCTTCAGAAATGGAGAGGCTCTTAGGGAGGGCAGTGTAGCAATTACAAGCACATATTTGGGGGGTATAATTCCTAAGGACTCACTACTTATTAGTTATGAAATTTAAAAGAATTTAACTCTCCTGAACCTCTATTTTCATATCTGTAAGCTGGGAATGATAATAGTGTCTACCCTTGAATGTGGTCTTGAGGATTAAATAGAGATGGGAAGTGCTTAGCACAGCTGTCTGGCACATTGGAAAGGCTCAGCAAGTGTGAAAGTTGATGAAGATGCGGGCTTGATTTGGCTCCGTGGGCTGGGCGTGGTGTTTCTCGCACTGCCAATGCCCTCCTCTAGACGGAAGCAGGAGCTAAAGAAAAGGGCCCTCAGGTTACCCCCCCACCTCCACCCCCGCCCCTCCCTGCTGTGACTGTGAATTTCAGGTCTCCAGTGACCCAGGAGCACTTTGACCAGAACAGGAAAGATTGATGAGGTCACACTTCTGTGTGATGAGGAAGACTTCTGGAGCTGGAGGAGCCCTGGGGTTGGGAGGGGGTCATTCAACACAGGTTGGGAGACTGGGACCCAGAGAGAGAAGCAGTGGGATCGTGGTAAGAGAGAGGGCCTCTGCTTCCTGGAGCAAAGTGAAAAGGCGTGATGGAAATGATGTCCCTTTAGACAGAGAAAAAATACCTGGCCTGCTCTCAGATCTAATTCTTGAGCCTCACTCACCTGCAGCTGGCAGAGCAGAGACGGGGCTATCTGTGATGTCACAGAGCCTGGGAACCAGGGAATGTTGGGCACAGAGGGCTTTGGGCTGATGGTCAGTGCAGGGAGGGCGAAGGGTGTCTGCTGATCCTCTCTCTAGTGGTCCTTCCCTCCGTCCACAGTGCCATGCTGTCCTTTGGGGCACTTGGGATGGAAGTCTTGGTGCCTCTTGTGAAAGCTTCTTGAGGATAGCTGGGCAGAAGGGGGCAGTAGAGCACTGGATGCAGAAGGCCTGGGTCCAGGTTCTGTCTCATACCCAGCTGGGTGGTAACCTTTGGCAAATGCACTGTGCATCTCTGTTTTAAAATGGCAATAATTATTATTATTTAATTGGAAATTACAGTTTTATGATTGAATGGGATCAGGTAAACATTTAACACGGTGCCTGAAAGTGAAAGTGAAAGTGAAGTCGCTCAGTCGTGCTCGCCTCTTTGTGACCCCATGGACTGTAGCCTACCAGGCTCTTCTGTCCATGGGATTTTCCAGGCAGTAGTACTGGAGTGGATTGCCATTTCCTTCTCCAAGGGATCTTCCCAACCCAGGGATTGAACCCAGGTCTCCTGCATTGTAGATAGACGCTTTACCGTCTGAGCCATCAGGGAAGTCCAACACGGTGCCTAGGTATAGTAAACATTCAAGAAATGGTTGTTATTAATGATAGGTGCAAAAATAAAGTGACATTCTCTTCCCAATCTGTCTTCTAGGAAAAGGCATATTTTATATTTGAGTCCTGAGAAAATCTCTCACCTTTTGGGGGCACTCTCAACTCCTTTATTTGGGACAACCAAGTTCTATTTGGTGAAGCCAAATTAGGTTAAAATATTCTCAATCAGTGCTATCTTTTGATGCTTCTGGAAGCCACCTGAAACAAAAGGAACAGAAAGGAGCAAAGATTCTGCCCATTTTTTGATGTCCTGGTGGAGGGGTGGTTAGAGGTTGTTGTGGGAATGGGAGGTGCCCTAACCCACAGTATGTGATGGTGGGGGAAACAGACTTTTAAACCTCATTTGTAAAGAGATCCTCCTAAGTGGTAATGTTGAGGGTTCCCAACTCTGGCTGTAAGTAAGATTCATCTGAGATATTTTTAAAATGTAGAAACACCCTGGGCTTAATTCCAGATAAATTAGAATCCTGGTTGGGTGGGAGGAATGGAGCAGCCGGTGGACCCTGGCATAAGTATTTTTAAAAAACTTTCCAGGTGATTCTCATATGTAATCAAGACTGAGAACTACTAAATTGCATTGTGGAGATTGTTCACTACACATGTAATTGGTGATTCTTGCAAAGGCTGCAGAAGTTTTAAAAATGTCAAGCTTGGGAATTCCCTGGTGGTCAGGTAGTTAAGACACTGAACTTTCATTGCAGGGGTGTGGGTTCAGTCTCTAGTGGGGAACTAAGATCTCACCCGCTGTGCAGAGTGGCCAAAAGGACAATGCCACGCCCAGTGCCCACTTTACAGGCCGATAAAATCACTGTTTCTGGGCAATGGGAATTTTGGAAACACCCCAGATAATTTCTCCCCACCACCCTTTAAAAAATTGAGATATAATTGACATATAAGGTTGTATAAGTTTGAGATGTACAACAGTGTTGGTTTGATATATTTATATACCACAATATGATTACTAGGATAGTGTTAGCTAACACATTTATCACTTCACATAATTATTTCCTTTTCCTGTTGAGAACAATTAAGATGTAGCCTCTTACCAACCTTGAGATTTATAATATTGTATGACTTTTAAGTTGCAGCCAGCATTGAAACTACTGACTTACAGAACAAATTTTGGGATGATTTGGGAGAATGGCATTGAAACATGTATAATATCATATAAGAAATGAATCGCCAGTCTAGGTTCGATGCAGGATACAGGATGCTTGGGGCTGGTGCACTGGGATGACCCAGAGGGATGGTACGGGGAGGGAGGTGGGAGGGGGGTTAAGGGTTGGGAACACATGTACACCCGTGGTGGATTCATGTTGATGTATGGCAAAACCAATACAATATTGTAAATAAAATAAAATAAAATCTGAAAAAAACTCTAACTTTTGTTGATGCTTGTATAAATGTATCTTTTAGCTTTTCAAGGACAGTATTATTGATGGAGTTAAAGGATTATTTTTAAAATAGCTTAGAAATGAAGACAGTATACTCTGGAAACCTCTGTGAGTTGAAAATTTTAAGGATACTAATGTTAGAGATATGTGAGAAGCATTTGAATGAAATTGTTTCAGAAAATGGGAGAATGAGGATAGCAGTATTTCTAAGTTAATAGATTTTATATGCCATCATACACACACATCCTATATTGAATCCTTGTATTGAGTTGGGCAAAAATTTCATTTGGGTTTTTCCATAAGACGTTAGATAAATGCTTGTTTTTTTCACCCATAGCACTAAATGTTTATATATTCAAGTTGCCCAAAATACTTTAAAAAAGCCTTTGCACGGAGAAATTGGGAGATTGTCTTCTGTTTGGGATTCTATTTGGGATTCTTGTCATTCAAGAATATATGGTATGATTGCTTCTTTCCTCTGGATCTGAGGCAGGAGTCTAATCAGCAGGCTCCTGTGCTACTTCCTGGTCCAGGAAGAGAATAACGAACTCTTGAACTAAGGCAATGGCCTAAGATGAATGGGTGGATTTTGAATCTGATGATTCCAGAGGGTATGGGCTCTGGAGTTGGGCTGCCTGCATGAGAAACCTGCCATGGTAACTTTCTGTATGACCTTGACGAAGGTCATTTACCCCTCTCATCCTCAGTTCCTTTACTTTTAAAATGAGAATTATAAGAATGTTGATGTGAGGAGTACCTTAGACCAGTCATGGAATGTTGTAGGTATATAGTTGTCCCTCTGAATCTGAGGGGGGATTGTTTCCAGGACACCCAAGGGTACCAAATCTGAGGATGCTCAATCAAGTCCCTATATAAAATGGTGTGCTGCTGCTGCTGCTAAGTTGCTTCAGTCATGTCCAACTCTGTGCGACCCCATAGACGGCCTCCCACCAGGCTCCCTGGTCCCTGGGATTCTCCAGGCAAGAACACTGGAGTGTGTTGCCATTTCCTTCTCCAATGCATGAAAGTGAAAAGTGAAAGTGAAGTCGCTTAGTCATGTGTGACCCTCAGCGACTCCATGGACTGCAGCCTTCCAGGCTCCTCCATCTAAAAACGTCCTTCTGTATACTTTAAATCATTTCTAGATTACTTGTAATACCCAACACAACGGAAATGCCATGTAAATAGTTGCTAGAGAGTGACAAATTCAAGTTTCGCTTTTTGGAACTTTTCAGGGGTTTTTTCCTCTTTTTCTATTATGATTGCTTGAATCTGTGGATGTGAAACCCTTGGATATAGAAGGCCAACTGTAGTGTGTGGTAGAGAAGAATCATTCAATAAATGTGGCCTGTTTTCATTATTATTGGGTATGGAGAATGAAGGTTGAGTCTGGGCTGATGGTGTCACAGCTGTGGATGTAGAATTAGAGAATTCAGGAAGGCTATTTTGGATAAGGATAAATTTAGGTTTTAAAACAACTTTATTATGTGAGAGTTGGACTGTGAAGAAGGCTGAGTGCCGAAGAACTGATGCTTTTGAACTGTGGTGTTGGAGAAGACTCTTGAGAGTCCCTTGGACTGCAAGGAGATTCAACCGGTCCATTCTGAAGATCAGCCCTGGGATTTCTCTGGAAGGAATGGTGAGTCTGAGTGAACTCTGGGAGTTGGTGATGGACAGGGAGGCCTGGTGTGCTGTGGTTCATGGGATCGCAAAGAGTCAGACACGACTGAGTGAATGAACGATTTTGAAATACTTAGAAATTCACAGGAAGTTGCAAAGAAANCGAAGAGTTGACTCATTGGAAAAGACTCTGCTGCTGGGAGGGATTGGGGGCAGGAGGAGAAGGGGACGACCGAGGATGAGATGGCTGGATGGCATCACTGACTCGATGGGCGTGAGTCTGAGTGAACTCTGGGAGTTGGTGATGGACAGGGAGGCCTGGTGTGCTGTGGTTCATGGGATCGAAAAGAGTCAGACACGACTGAGTGAATGAACGATTTTGAAATACTTACAAATTCACAGGAAGTTGCAAAGAACAGAGTTTTCCATGAATCCTTTACTCAGACTTTCCCAATGTTAACATCTAGTATTACTAGTGATATCAAAACCGGGAAATTAACATTGGTGCAATCCACTAAGCTCATTTGACGTTCATCAGTTTTGTATATACTCATACGTGTACGTATGTGTACAGCTGGATGCAATTTTATCACATGCAGCTTCATGTAACTACCAACACCACCAAGTTCCATTGTGCTTCTTCTTTATAGACACGACACTCCCGCTCCACCATCTCTAACTCCTGGAAACAACTGATCTGTGTCCCATTTCTAGAATTATGTCATTTCATGACTTTTCACAAATGGAAACACAGAGTATGCATGTATCTTTGTTAGCTTTTTTTTTTCACTCAGCATAGTTTCCTTGAGATTCATCTAAGTTTTAGCGTGTATCAATAGTTTCTTCCTTTTCATTGCTGACTCATAATCCACAGTGTGAATATGCCACGGTTTAACCAGTCAGCAACTGGGAAACATTTGAATGGCTTCTAGTTCTTGGCCATTACAAGTAGAACTACTGTCAACATTCATAAACTAGTTTCTGGGTGAAGATAAGGTTTTTTCCTTCTGTTGGGTAAATGCCCAAGAGTAAAATTTCTGGATTGTATGGTAAATCCGTTTTTAGTTCTACAAGAAAGTGTCCAATTGTTACCAACTTTCCCAAGTTGGTCCTCAAACAAAGGTCCTCCTGCCTCCAATAGAATGAGGCTGACTTGAGTTCAGAAGCAAAGGAAAGGTCCCTCTTGCCACCACACCTCAGGCATGGCATGTTGGATCTTAGTTCCCTGACCAGGGATCAAACGAGTGCTGGTGCCTCCTGCAGCGGAAGCATGGGTTTTTAG
>SJYA01005890.1:4417-23079 GCA_006410615.1 Neotragus moschatus | reverse complement strand
TCTGAATGCAGAGTTCCAAAGAATAGCAAGAAGAGATAAGAAAGCCTTCCTCAGCGATCAACGCAAAGACCATTCAGGTATGACCTAAATCAAATCCCATACGGTAGAAGTGAGAAGTAGATTCAAGGAATAAGATCTGATAGACAGAGTACCTGAAGAACATTGTACAGGAGGCAGTGATCAAGATCATCCCCAAGAAAAAATAAACGCAAAAAGACAAAATGGTTGTCTGAGGAGGCTTTACAAATGGCTGAGAAAAGAAGAGAAATGAAAGGCAAAGGAGAAGAGGAAAGATATACCCATTTGAATGCAGAGTTCCAAACAACAGCAAGGAGAGATAAGAAAGCCTTCCTCAGTGATCAATGCCAAGAAATAGAGGAAAACAATAGAATGGGAAAGACTAAAGATCTCTTCAAGAAAATTAGAGATACCAGGGAAACATNTGAAAGGCAAAGGAGAAGAGGAAAGATATACCCATTTGAATGCAGAGTTCCAAACAACAGCAAGGAGAGATAAGAAAGCCTTCCTCAGTGATCAATGCCAAGAAATAGAGGAAAACAATAGAATGGGAAAGACTAAAGATCTCTTCAAGAAAATTAGAGATACCAGGGAAACATCTGATGCAAAGGCGGGGGGTGGGGGGAGGGGTGCACAATAAAGGACAGAAAGGACCTAACAGAACCAGAAGACATTAAGAAAAGATGGCAAGAATACACAGAAGAACTATACAGAAAAGACCTTCACGACCCAGATAATCACGATGGTGTGATCACTCATCTAGAGCCAGACACCCTGGAATGTGCAGTCAAGTGGGCCTTAGAAAGCATCACTATGAACAAAGCTAATGGAGGTGACAGAATTCCAGTTGAGCTATTTCAAATCCTTAAAGATGATGCTTTTAAAGTGCTGCACTCAATATGTCAGGGCCACAGGACTGGAAAAGATCAGTTTTCATTCCAATCCCAAAGAAAAGTAATGCCAAAGAATGTTCAAACTACTGTACAACTGCACTCATTTCACATGCTATCAAAAATGCTCAACACTCTCCAAGTGAGGTTCCAACAGTACATAAATTGAGAACTTCCAGATGTTTAAGCAGGAATGGCACCCTACTCCAGTACTCTTGCCTGGAAAATCCTATGGACGGAGGAGCCTGGTAGGCTGCAGTCCATGGGGTAGCTAAGAGTCGGACACGACTGAGCAACTTCACTTTCACTCTTCACTTTCACGCATTGGAGAAGGAAATGGCAACCCACTCCAGTGTTCTTGCCTGGAGAATCCCAGGGACGGGGGAGCTTGGTGGGCTGCCGTCCATGGGGTTGCACAGAGTTGGACATGACTGAAGCGACTTAGCAGCAGCAAGAACAGGCAGAGGAACCAGAGATCAAATTACCAACATCTGTTAGATCATCAAAAAGCAAGAGAGTTCCAGAAAAACATCTATTTCTTCTTTATTGACTATGCCAAAGACTTTGACTGTGTGGATCACAACAAACTGTGGAAAATTCTTAAAGAGATGGGAATATCTGACCACCTTACCTGCCTCCTCAGAAATCTGTACACAGGTCAAGAAGCAACAGTTAGAACCAGACATGGAACAACAGACTGGTTCCAATGTTGATTCAAAAAATAAAGATCATGACATCTGGTCCCATTATTTCATGGCAAATAGATGGGGAAACAATGGAAACAGTGACAGAACTTATTTTNATCTGACCACCTTACCTGCCTCCTCAGAAATCTGTACACAGGTCAAGAAGCAACAGTTAGAACCAGACATGGAACAACAGACTGGTTCCAATGTTGATTCAAAAAATAAAGATCATGACATCTGGTCCCATTATTTCATGGCAAATAGATGGGGAAACAATGGAAACAGTGACAGAACTTATTTTCTTGGGCTCTAAAATCACTACACATGGTGAATGCAGCCATGAAACTAAAAGACGCTTGCTCCTTGGAAGAAAACCTATGACAAACCTAGACAGTATATTTAAAAACAGAGACATCACTTTGTCAACAAAGGTCCACCTAGTCAAGGCTATGGTTTTTCCAGTAGTCAGGTATGGATGTGAGAGTTGGACTATAAAGAAAGCTGAATGCCAAAGAAAAAAAAAAAAAAAAAGAAAGCTGAATGCCAAAGAATTGATGCTTTTGAACGGTGATGTTGGAGAAGACTCTTGAAAGTCCTTTGGACTGCAAGGAGATCCAACCAGTCCATCCTAAAGGAAATCTATCCTGAATATTCATTGGAAAGACTGATGCTGAAACTGAAGCTCCAATACTTTGGCCACCTGATGAGAAGAGCTGACTCATTGGTAAAGACCCTGATGCTGGGAAAGACTGAATGTGGGAGAAGGGGACGACAGAGGATGAGATAGATGGATGGCATCATTGACAAAATGGATATGAGTTTGAGTAAACTCCGGGAGTTGGTGATGGACAGGGAGGTCTGGCATGCTGCAGTTCAGGGGATTGCAAAGAGTTGGACACAACTGAGCAACTGAAGTGAGCTGAACTGATCTGCCAAAGACTGGGTGTCAGGGAGAAGCTTTAGGACCTGAGAAACTGTTGGGCCTCTCTGGGCTTTGGTTTGCTCATCCGAGAAGTAGGAGACGCAACGGTATACGAGACACGGGGCTGCGGGGGCAGGATGAGGGATACTTGAAAAGCGCTGAGCTCAGAGGCCAACACGTAGAGAGCATTCAGGAACCTGAGCAACACTTGATGCTACCCAGTCACATCCCTGGGCCCTGGCAAATGGAAAGTAAGGTAAGTAATAAGAAGGTGCCGGGGGACAAGGGAGATGTCTGTGTAATCCGGGCAGGGACTAAGTCCAGGCAAGCCTATATGAGTGTCATTCCAGGAAACAGTGAACCAACAAAGAGAGGCAGAGAGGCTGGCAGTGCCTGGAACTAGGCCACATTAGGAGCTGCTCTCAGGAGGCAGTTCCCGTCACCCTCACATCTGTCCTTCCCATCCTCGCTGACCGAGCTCTCAGGTCTTTGAGATACCCTTGTATCTTTCCAGTGCACCTCGCCTTTATTCCTTTCAAAATCAACTGCTTTATCCTTTTACATTCATTGTCTTCATTGTCGTATAAAACAATGAAAATTTAGACAAACACGTTTTTAGAAAAAATAAAAAAGCAATTCTTTTCTGTTGAAACATAAGCAAGGCTGTCTTTACACCTTCATTTCATTACCTGTCTTCATTAATGAGACTCTAGATAACAGCTTGTACACAGCCATTCTCTCACTTCAGTTACTACCTGCAATTAGGTGGAAGAATTAGTTTTTTGTTAAAAAAAAAAATAGCTTCTATCATTGAAGTGAAGCCAAGTCCATGAAGCTTGCAGTGTCTGGCTTCTGCCTCCTGAGGAAGACAGGGCTGGCTCCATGGCTCCACGTGTTCAGGGAAGGTAACCGTGGGCTGTGGGCCCCACCGGACTGGGACCAGTGAGCAGAGCCCAATGCAAGGAGGGCCCCTCCCACAGCCGGGTCTCTGGAAGCGGCCCAACCAGGATGCTTCACGCTGCTGGCAACCCAGTCCAATTACAGTGCAAAGTAGATTTCAAATGCTCTTCACTGACATCTGAGTTTTCCCAAAGATCTGCTGCCTATCCCAGCCCCAGAGCACTTGAGATCCATTCAGAACCACCACATGGTCCAAGGTCCCTATGTGGTGTCCTCTGGTTTGTAACAGATCCCTCTTTCAGAGAGATAATCGGTAATCAGAGAACCTTCCCTGCTTTATCCCCAGGGGAGGTTAGGTATCCAAACAGGAAGCAGAAATAGCCTGCACATGAACCTGGCTTTTATCTTCCACCAACCTAAATCTATTGAGGTTAAGGTTTTAGGAAAAAGACAGACAGCAGTACTATTCACAATAGCCAAGACATGGAAACAACCCAAAAGTCCATCAATGGAGGAATGGCTAAAGAAGACACAGTCCATTTATGCAATGGAATACTATCCAGCCATAAAAAGGGATGAAATAATGCCATGTGCAGCAACATGGATGGACCTAGACACGATCACAATGGAATGTGAAATAGGACACAGATGAACTTATCTACGAAACAGAAAGAGACTCACAGACATAGAAAACAGACTCGTAGTTGCCAAGGGGGAGGGAGGTGGGAGTGGAAAGGATCGGGAGTTTGGGGTCAGCAGATGCAAACCAGTATATATAGGAAGGATAAACAACAAGGTCCTGCTGCAGGGCACAGGGAACTGTATTCAATATCCTGTGATAAACCATTAATGAGAAAGAAGATGAAAAACAATAAATACAGGCATAACTGAGTCACTTTGCTGTATAGCAAAAGCTAACACAACATTGTAAATCAACTAGACTTCAATAAAAATTTAAAAATAATATCAACACTCCTGTTTTTCTGACTTGTCTATAACAAGAAAACAGGTAAACTCTTTTCCCTGCACTTATAAGCCAGATCCCTTCCTGCTTCTGCAGAGCTGACTGTACAGCTCTCTCTTCAAGTCCCCGCCTTAGTCATGCTGCACACTTGGGATTAATATGAACTCCAACCCCACCTTCCTCCCCTTCCCAGCTGCAACTCCTGACCATGAAATTCTGCTTAAGTGTTTTTTCCTTCTCTCCTTCTCAACTGGTGCTTTCCCAGTCTGAGCACTTATTCCAACAATAACATAAGACCAAGAATTTTTTTAAATGGATATCCGTGTTCAGAAAACAATATGACTCCTACCAAAAACATGTGCGCGCCATGGAGTAAGTGAAGAGCTGTTCCCTGGGGGCCACTGCGCTTCCTCCTGAATTGGTCTGGTGTCTGTGTCCACAGCACCAGAACCAGCTGGAAAGTGAGCAGGTAAGGAATGCAGCTACCTTAAAAAAATGTATTCAGTGAAAACCACTGCATTAATAAATTAACTATTTATTAGTATGATGGCTAATTTTATGTGTCAACTCAGCTAGGCCACAACACAGAGTGTTTGGCAAAATGCCAGTCTAGACGCTGCTGTGAAGATTCTTCAGATGTGATTTCAAGCAAAGCACCGCCATAGTGTGGGTGGGCCTCATCCAAGCAGTTGAAGGCCTTAAGAGCAAAGAGCAAATTTTCTCAAAAAAGAAGGAATCTTCCTTAAGAATCAATAAAGAAACCCAACCTGAGTTTTCAGCCTGATGGCCCATGAAATTCAGACTCAAAGCTGCAATGTCAACTCTTAAACTGAATTTCCAGGCTGCCAACTGTCCCAGAGATGTCGGAAAATAAATCTGTGTGTGTGTGCGTTTCATGGGTTCTGTTTCTCTGGGGAACCCTAAGCTGACTCACATTTACTGCATGCTAGGGAAGTAGAAACACCTCAAATAATTCACATTTCACAGTTTCACAGAAAAGAAGACCAAGCAGGATCTTCATCAGATCTCACCACACAAACTCCCCTGAGAAAGTCATTTCACCTCTCTGACTTGCCCATATTCTTTTTTTTTTTTATCAGTCAGAAGTGTTTTATTTTAAAAAATCAAAGTGATGCAAAAAAAGTCCCTTAATTAAGTCTGATTAAATTCAGTATTAACTCTCTATCAAAAATTGATCAAGGAAAGCCAACAGGTGCAGCAGAGAAAAGCTGGCAGCTGCTGACAGTTCTCTGGTGGAAAAGTAAGTTGCATAGTTATACATAGCTGCCCTAATGATTATCAAGCCCAAGTTATGTTTTCCAAAAATAGGTTTCAAGATACACTAAAGAAACCATACAGACACCTCTAACAGTATAAAAATTTGACAGTGAAGTTTGAGGATATAAGAAAAGTCAAATATGACAACACACACGAGTAATTTATAAAATAAGCCTTTCAATCCTAAAAAAGTAAAATGGGGAGATCCCAAGTGGTAATGAACATAAAACAACGGCTAATAGCAATGGGAAACCCCAACCATTTTCTCAATGACTGAGTCACAAAATGATAGCTAAGGAGACTATTAACATGCAGTTTTCCTTCTGTTTATCATCAATACATATATAAATTAGGGTAAATTTTTTTCTACTCAATTACCATCATTTCTTTCTTTTTTAACTTTTCCCTAATTTTCTCTAGCAACATTTTTCCTTTGGTTTGACCAGTTGAACTCAAAAGGTTTGGAACCTAAAGTGAGTATCAACTCATTACTGGAATAGCACTTGGGAAATGTAATCCTAGAAAAGACAAGTTTGGGCAGCCTTGGTGGTATAATGGCGAGCACAGCTGCCTTTCTAAAGAAGACAAATGCCAACTGAAGTGGCCTGACGCAGTTAAGCAGCCATTCTCAGTGTGACAGGGTCCTCCCTGTTAATCTCTAGGGTAATGCTTCTCTTGGTTGGATCGCATGACCCAGCACGATAGTTTGCCCATATTCTTAACGCAGTGACTCACACCCACGTCCTTGGATGTGAGACACTATTAAAATGAGATAATGTGTGTAAAGCGTCTAATACAATGCCTACCTGACACATGATACTCAGTGCATTCTTACAGCATCCTACGAGAAAAACATAAAATGAAAACCAGACAAAAAGTACTTGGAATGGCAACGATGACAGATTACAAAAAGTATACCATTTTTAGGACTTGAAAAAACTTTTCACCTCCTTTCACACTGATGCCTAAAATTCCAGCAATTAACATTCATTCTTTTTTTTAACTGAAGTGTAGCTGATCTACAATGTTGTGTTAGGTTCAAGGATACAGCCAAGTGATTCAGTTATATAACACAAACATTCTTTTTAAGGTTCTTTTCTCTTACAGATTTTTGCAAGATATTGAGTACAGTTACCTGTGCTATCCAGTNAGCAATTAACATTCATTCTTTTTTTTAACTGAAGTGTAGCTGATCTACAATGTTGTGTTAGGTTCAAGGATACAGCCAAGTGATTCAGTTATATAACACAAACATTCTTTTTAAGGTTCTTTTCTCTTACAGATTTTTGCAAGATATTGAGTACAGTTACCTGTGCTATCCAGTGTGATTCAGTTATATAACACAAACATATTCTTTTTGAGGTTCTTTTCTCTTACAGATTTTTGCAAGATATTGAGTACAGTTACCTGTGCTATCCAGTAGGTCCTCACTGGTTATCTACTTTACAAACAATAATGTGTATCTGCTAATCTCAAACTCCTAATTTATTCCTCCCCCTCTTTCCCCTGTGGGAACCCTAAGCTTATTTTCTATGTCTGTAATTCTATTTCTGTTTTGTAAATAAATCAATTTGTATCATCTTTTTAGACTCCACAGATAAGTGGTATCATATGATATTTATTTTCCTCTGTCTGACTTACTTCACTTAGTATAATAATCTCTAGGTCCACTCATGCTGCTGTGAATAGCATTATTTCCTTCTCTTTTATGGCTGAGTTGTATTCCATTGTATATATGTACCACATATTCTTTATCCATTCATCTGTTAATGGACCTCTGGGTTGCTTGCATGTCTTGGCTAATGTAAATAGTGCTACAATGAACGCTGGGGGGAATGTATCTTTCAAATTACAGTTTTCACCAAATATATGCCCAGGAGTGGGACTGCTGGATCATATGGTAACTCTAAAGACTATTTATAAAATAAAGATTCATTATTTTAGTTTAAAGCTTCTTTATTTCTAATCCAGTTTCTCCCATACAGGAAACAGTAAGTGATATCAGTCATTTACCCGTTAGTGTGAATAAGGGCATGAGAGTACATCCTGAAGGATATTTTGATAAAAGGCAGAGGTAACACAGAGGCTCTTAAGAGGTAAAACAAACACTGTCTGCCTCATCATTTCCCCTAGAGCCACGCTGACTCACAGAGACAGAGATTCAAGGACCCAAAGGAGTCCTAACAGAACCATGGGCTGGCCGTAATTCAGATCGCAGCTAAAGAGAATCACTACCTGGGGTTCAAGCTCATAGATCAGATGTGACCGTCCTCTCTTCTGGCTCCTTAGCTCAGGGCTCGGGCTCTCGCTCCCACTCTGCTGAGCCAGAGACAGACGGCCTCGTCTTGTCTCCAACATGCTGCCTGTCTAGGGAGAACGCGATCTGTCTGGCGGATTGACAGAATCAGAAGATCTGCTTCCAAGCCTGGTGCCACAGTGTCTGAGATCCTCCTACGAGGGCCTCACTCGTCGGTGTTCTCGCTGTGACAGGCCTGCAAACCGCAGGCACTTACAGGAGGGCTAAGAAAACACATAAAGGCCCCCTAAGCTGTTAGTAATGCAGGCAATCTCCCCAAAACAGAATGGTACAGGTCACCTGAGAGCAATCAAAGCCACGGAGAAAAGGCAGAAAGCTGAAAAGAAGTAAAACTGTTCCCAATCTGGTGAATTCTCTGCCTCCCTATAATAAAGTAGGAGGCCCACAGATCAGGGCTTTCACCACCAGTTCAGGCATTTCCTGGCCACGTGGCCTTGTTACACGTCTTGAGTCACAGCTTCTGTGAACCCTGGATTCCTCATCTTTGACTGGGAACAGTATCTACCTCCAAGAATTGTTCCACAAGAGGAATACATGTGGTCCAAGGCCCCAAGGACCAAGCCAAGCAACAGGAGGAATAGATGGAGAACAGTGATCATTTTAAAGAGCTATGCCAACACAGTCGATTGGACAGAGCCCTGTGGTCAGGGCTACGTAGCCTGGGGCAAACTTCCAAGCCACTGGGAGCTTTCCGGTCCTATCTTAATGACTGAAGTCAATCAGATGACTGAAAGGGTCAGCGGGGACACACATATAGCACATAGTAGGCACTGCAAAAACGAGAGCCTCGACGTTCTTACCCCAAGCCCCTCTACAGTCCATTCCCCACACAGAAGCCGGACTGAACCTTTAAAAGCAGCAGTCGAGTGCAGCCTGTCCGTCCTCAGACCCACCAGCGAGGCCCCGCTGCCCTCGGAGTGACCCCAGGGCCTGTGCTCTGGCCACAAGGCCTCACTGTCAGCCTTCAGCTTTCTGCTCAAATGTTTGTTGTGTTTGTCTTGTTTGGCCACAACCAGCAGCATACTAGATCTCATTTCCCCGACTAGGGGTTGAACCAGCACGCCCGTGCAGAGACTTAACCGCCGGACCATCAAGGACATCCAAATGGCATCTTTTTAGAGAAGTTCTTTCCAAACAACCGGACACTGTAATATCGCCCCCTCCTCCCATCCCTCAAACTCCCCCCCCCCCCCCCCCCCCCCCCCCCCCCCCCCCCCCCCCCCCCCCCCCCCCCCCCCCCCAAACCCCCNCTTAACCGCCGGACCATCAAGGACATCCAAATGGCATCTTTTTAGAGAAGTTCTTTCCAAACAACCGGACACTGTAATATCGCCCCCTCCTCCCATCCCTCAAACTCCCGCCCTCCCCCCCACACCGCCAACCTGCTTCAGTCCCCCCACAGCACTCGCCACCCAAAACACGCTCCGTGAGCACAGGGAATGTTTTCTTCTCAGTTTGCTCACCAGTTCCTAACCCAGTGACAAGCCCATAGCAGGGGCTCAGTCAGCATTTGTGAAGTGGAAAGATAAACAGTGCGTGGGGTCTGCAAAAGCACCTGTCCTGCCCAACACTCAGGAAGGGCTCAGTAAACGCCGGTCTCTCCTCCCCACTCCCACAGTCATCGCCTGCCAGATTTGCCCTGAAGCTTGTCTTGGAAGAAAAGGTTCACAGCATCACCCACAACCCACAGTGAACTTTCTAACCACACAGCAGAAGTGGAACCACCCTCAGAAAGCTCACTGGGGAGGATCAGAGATCGAGGTCAGACAGAGCCCTGGGGGCTGGCAGCACCGGCCTCCTGCCCAGCCTCACCATCCACCTGCTACGTGACTGTGGTCAGCCCAGGACCTGCTCTGAGCTTCAGTTTCCTAATCTGCAGAGAGAATCCACCTCCTAGGGCTGCTGCCAGGACGAAGTGAGCACAGCGCCTGGAAGTGCTGACGAAATGCCAGCTCCCGTTATGATCATCAGTTAGCACCACTGAACACGCTGTCAGTGTGAAAGGTATTCGCGTCTTCACAACTTCTATTCTTAGACGGTTTCACTTATTTATGGTTAACTCTGGAGCTAGTGGAGTCCCCAGATTTTAGGCGGATCTAAAAACAGGAAATAGTGATAGTCTTTTGCTTATAAAAAGCAGCATTCTCATTTCAGAAGCCATTTTTCACTTCCCTAGGATCCTCAAACGTCTACGCCTCAGACTTCCTGATTCTTCGGTTCTACTAACAAGATAAGTTTGCCTAGAGTCATAGTGATTACACGTATTCTAGAAATAAATTTAAGACATCTGTGTTGTCTGCTGAATACTCCCATTATGAGAGAGGCTTTTTTAAGCCGTGTTTATTTATTGGCTCTGGCGGGTCTGTGCCACACACAGCCTATCTTTGGCCAGGGTGCACGGGCTTCCAGTTGTGGCGGCTTCTCTTGTCTCGGGCACAGGCTCTAGGCACGTGGCTTCATCAGTGGTAACATGTGGGCTCAGCAGCTGTGGCACACAGGCTGAGTTGCTCCATGGCATGTGGGACCTCCCCAGACCAGNACACACAGCCTATCTTTGGCCAGGGTGCACGGGCTTCCAGTTGTGGCGGCTTCTCTTGTCTCGGGCACAGGCTCTAGGCACGTGGCTTCATCAGTGGTAACATGTGGGCTCAGCAGCTGTGGCACACAGGCTGAGTTGCTCCATGGCATGTGGGACCTCCCCAGACCAGGCATGGAACCAGTGTCCCCTGCATTGCAAGGCAGATTCTTAACCACCAGTCCACCCGGAAAGGCCTATTATAGAGTTCTTTAAGTTATCTGGATTTTCTACATTAATTTTAAACACGGGGACTCGGTTCATTTTATAAAACATAATATACATTTTTAAAAATTTATAAAGAATTTGAAATGTTTAGCTAACCTGGGCATTGAAGCCTAGAAACACTACAACATAGAAGAGAGTGAGTTCAACTAGAAGGTTCTGCCTCCACTGAGTCTGAAAGTCACAGGCTACATCTGCAGCTGCAGATACGTCCAGCATCTCAGATCACTTTCCTGGGCCCTGCATGGCAGCAAAGGCACAGTCTTTGGGGAACCTGAACTGGGCCCGAGGCAGAGGGAGGTTAGACTTCTACTCAGAGGAGCCCTCTCCAAGGGGATTCTGTGGCTGGAGGAAGGGATCAAGGAGAGGGAAACTTGGAGGCCAAGCAGGGAAGGGCTTTTCCCTCATGAAGAGAACTGCAACCCACTCGCAGGGCACCGATGATGAACCAGCCACGTGCTGTGCAAAGCCCACACCCCTAGCCTTCTCTCCCCGGACTGAGGCTAGAGCCTTTGGAAGCAACAGCTGGTGGGTAAGGGAGAAAACGGAGAAAGCAGAGACAGGAAGCCTGTTATGTGCTTTGCCACTTCCACCTGAATCTGGCTCAAGCTGAGTGAGGAGAGGAGCACTGGATCTGAAGCTCTGATGACACACAAGACCAGATTGCATTATATTGTTACGCGTCTAGGCTCAAATCTTTAATGCTTGAAAGTGATCCTAGGACTCGTGCAATAGGGAAGAACCTTTTTGTTCTATTACCAGTTAATCACTGAAGGGATGTGTCTATAAACTTAAATTATACACAACGGCCCATCTCTGGGAACTCTGCCTCCAAGGTAATGAGCATTAAGCACAAATACCTTTGTTTAGCTCACAGGAAACATCCTGACCAGGCCCACCTGTGAATGACCGCAGGAAGGGAGAAATTAACACGTCCCCTCGGGAGACTGGCCAGAACCAGGGAATGTTGGACTCTACCCCCTCCCATTTTAGTATAAAAGCCTGAATTCTCACTCAGGCAGGACGATTCTTTGGGACACGAGTTCACCATCTTAGCCTGCTGAATTTTCAATAAAGCTGCTATTCCTTGTCCCCANCTGGCCAGAACCAGGGAATGTTGGACTCTACCCCCTCCCATTTTAGTATAAAAGCCTGAATTCTCACTCAGGCAGGACGATTCTTTGGGACACGAGTTCACCATCTTAGCCTGCTGAATTTTCAATAAAGCTGCTATTCCTTGTCCCCAACAACTTGTTTCTTGACTTACTGGCCTGTCACGTGGTGAGCAACATAAGCCTGGACTCAGTAACACTGAGTGACCGGAAAAGTTGTGGAATCTGTCTTGAGTTTTTTCTTGGGAGCAGAAATAGAGATTGGTGAAAAAGAATAAATCTGATTTCTCTTCCCACCCTAATCAATAAATAGATTGCACACAAAATTAGTGTTCTGTAGCTCTCCTCCCCCTCTTCCCATATGCAGCCAGCTTCAACTTTCATTTTTATGGCATTCGTCTCTACAGTTCTAAACAATATGCACATGGTAATATCCCTATATTTATCGATTTTAGATATTATCTACTGAATTCCAATTATGGTAGACAAAGATTATACCGTCGTTACATAACTTTTGCTTAAAGCCATATCTAGTGATTTCATGGTTAATTTCATGCTCATATTATTCACTGCTGAGACAGGCAGCGTATCATGATTAGATTTCCTTGCATAATCAAAATTTCATTTTTGTTAGAGTTAATAATTGCCTCATTTCTTCCAATTGCCTTCATTTAAATCTCTGATTTCTGACATCTGCAAAAAGCTCCTCTTGACATTCATTTTCCCTGTGGTCAAATCTGCCCCATTTTTGTTCCTGGAGGAGTCTTTTCTGGAGCCGTCTGCCCTCCTACTCCATCTCAGCTGCCTGCCCCCAGGCCTGCGGTACGATGATGCTGGGCCACCCGCCGTCATCATCTGCTGACCCTCTTCGTCTCTTCACTGACCTTGCTATTGGGAGCTAAGTGTCTGATGCTCTCTTAGAACACCCCCATGCTACTATGTTGCAACAGCTTTGTCCGAGGTCCATGAGACCTGAGGTCCTTGAGGTAGGAGCATCATGCCACCCACCTCTGTGACCCCAGGATCCTATCCGGCTGGAGCTCTCTCCATACCCAGGATGTCCATGCCACGTGCCAAGCACTGTTCCGAGCACAATGAAAAGACAATGCTCACAGGAACATGATGAAGTCACAGCTGCCCATCTACAGCTGAGGAATCAAGCCCCCTGGAAGTAGATAGTGTCACAGCACCCCGGCCCTGAGCTAGGCTAAATCCAGAGCTGAAGCTCACACAGGCAGGCGGCTCCAGACAGCACACTGTCCGCCTCTCCATCAGACTGCTCACACTGCAGAGAAGCTTGCCTTAACTCAAGAAAAAGTAAACTGGCCCCAGCCTGCTGATAAACCAGGTGCGGTTGTAGCATACGACACACAAATGTTCAAACTTCTGCCCCCGAGATGAACAGATGAATTTCAAAAAGGTGTCAAGAAAGGCGCTTTTGGATATATCAATACAAACCACAATCGAACGTGGCTTTTCACCAGAATAGCTGAGCCTATGATTTTCCTTTTCTCCACTCCTCCTCTCCCTGATTTCTCATCTCACAGCTTTCTCTTACTCCAAGATGACTCAGCAACAACTATGCAGGAAAAAAAAGGAGGTCAGAGGTTCATTAGTAAAAATTTGTTGAAATCCCACAATTCCCCAAGGGCAGAGGCTGAGAATACAAAGCCCAGTCTGCTTCTAAGGGGACATCATTCCTCTCAGAATTTTATTAAAGTGTCGTTGATTTATAATGTTAACTTCTGCTACATAGCAAAATGACTCGGTCACACATATATATGCTTTTTCACATTCTTTTCCAGCATAGTTTATCACAGGGTTGAATACAGTTCCCATTCTCATTATTAAAGTCAGAGTAGCAACAAGACTACAATGAAGCAATGACTTTTTGTAAACACTGCTTTCCTATGTCCCTAAGAAATCAGAGCTGTTCTGGTTTTCAACTTACCTGGCTCCACAAACAATGAGAGATTTTTAAATATCAGCTAATAGGACCTTCCCTGGTGGTCCAGTGGTTAAGAATGCACCTTGCAATGCAAAGGATCCACTTGTTCTCTGGCCAGGGAAGTAAGATCCCACACGCCTGGAAGCAACTAAGCCCAGGCACTGCAGCTGAGCCGTGTGCTTCACAGCCACAGCTCGAGAGTCCCTGCAACACACGGACAGCTCCCCCGCGACCCAAGGAATGGCCCGTGCGCAACCAAAGAAATAAGTATTTTAAAGATAAAATATCAGCTAATTCGCACTGGCTATCTGTTTCAACGCTTTTCTCTCCAATCACCCCGCCCTCGCCTCCCCCAGAGTCCAAAAGTCTGATCTTTATGCCTGTGTCTCCCTTGCTGCCCTAGAGGTAGGACTGTCGGTACCATCTCTCTAAAGTCTATATATATGCATTAATATACAGTCTTTGTCTTTCTCTTTCTTCACTCCATATAACAAAAGCTGGTGCTCTGGAACAACCTAGAGGGACAGGGTGGGGAGGGAGGTGAGAGGGGGGTTCAGGATGGGGGGGACACTTGTATACCTATGGCTGATTCATGCTGATCTATGGCAAAAACCACCACGATATTGTAAAGCAATTATCCTCCAATTAAAATAATTATTTTTTTTAATATCAGCTAATAATATACTCATACAGCACCAAGCAATATAAAATACTCTCCCACTCAAAGTTACATACACCCAGGGAGATAAAAAAGAACCAGTGAAAATAACCAAGAATATAAAGCAAACACTAAGTAACTCCCAGAAGAATCACAATGCCTGACACCAAGCTGACTCATCACCCTCCTAAACCCTGGATGCTTCCTTTTTTAATATAAAAATAAACTGTTGGACCTGAAGGGATGATTGAAAAAGGAAGCATCCAGGGTTTAGGAGCAGGCTAAGGGCCACAGAATTCTACAACTCTCCAACCATGCTCAGTCTTTTACTCCTGAGAACAGAGAGTTGCTGCTGTTCAGCAGCTAAGTTGTGTCCGACTCTTTGCCACCCTGTGGGCTGCAGCGCGCCAGTCCCTGTCAGGCTACTCCCCTCTCTTTCACCATTTCCCAAGGTTTACTCAAATTCACGTCCATTGAGTTGGTGATACTACCTAAGTATCTCAAAAGCAGATCAACAATCAGCTATCTAATTCTCATGATTTTTTTTTATTGGTGATATTCACCAATTCCTGTCATTTGCAATCAGTGGAAGAAATAAAGTTTGGTTCACATTTTATTAAATAAATGGGAGACTAATCTTCTGTTTCACAAAGACAAAAAAGCATTAAACAAAAGGCTGGAAAAGGTGCCAACAATGAATGACTTTCCTGACATCTCTTCTCTAAAACTCCCAAGAGTTCAATGAGCACGTTGAAACCCACTTGAAAGTTTATGTTCAGTTTGAATGGATAATTTTTGTCCTTCTGATCGTCTGAGACAAAGGCTGATGCTCAATAATGTTTAACCTTCTGGGAACGCAGGAGGAGGAAAGGCTGAGAGTGAACTGTCACAACTGGTTATAATCATAGTTCAAGGGAAATGTGACAACTGAGTTGTCTTACTCTGACAACTAAGAAAAAGGAGCTCATTTTCAACACTTATGCTGCCTGTTTAAAAAGAATTACTTTTCTGCAGCTACAAGTTGTTACCAGTTAACAGCACAAGAGCACACATCCTGTAAGGACTCCACTGCTTCTTAAAGATCCACGCTTAGCTGTCCAGATTAGTAAATGTAAACGGTGGCAAAGCAGCTAAGATTATAGTCCATTCTCAATTATCCATGCCCATTTCTAATAGGGCTAAATAAAATTCACAGACAATTCTAAAGCATCCCAGCTAGTAAGAGGTTCAAGCAGTCTTAAGTAAGCTTTAAACCAAACTGGAAATGTGTCGGTCATCAGCTCATGGCCCTATTTAGTAACAGAAATACAAGTGTGAGCAGCAAAATGAAAGCAATAACATTCCTCCGGAAAGCCATCTCCTGAGCCCAGTCACATAATGGAATGTGAGGTCAATATTATTAACTCAAATCGATTAGGCAACTCGTATTTCAGCTCTCATCAAAATTTCATGATCTCTGTGAGAAGATGTAAAGTGCAATTTGCTGGAGTAAAGTAATGCTGAAATGGAAGAACTCCATTACTATGAAAAGACTATAAGATTAGGTATCATTTCAGTTTCAGCAAGACAAAGTCAGGCCACGTGATGGCACACTGCCTTCAGGTCAGTTTTGTTTCAGTAATAATTCCAGTTTCATCAATAAATCTACAAAGAAGCAGAAAAGCAGTCTCAGGGAGAAACCAGCTTTTAGACATGACAATTAAAGAATATGCCTATATAACTGACTCATCTGTTTTACAGTATCTGTTTAAATTTTAAATAATAAGCATACTTTTCCCCACCATTCACCAACGCTGCTGCTGCTAAGTCACTTCAGTCGTGTCTGACTCTGTCTGACCCCATAGACAGCAGCCCACCAGGCTGCCCCGTCCCTGGGATTCTCCAGGCAAGAACATTGGAGTGGGTTGCCATTTCCTTCTCCAGTGCATGAAAGTGAAAAGTGAAAGGGAAGTCTCTCAGTCGTGTCCGACTCTTCGCGACCTCACAGACTGTAGCCCACCAGGCTCCTCTATCCATGGGATTTTCCAGGCAAGAGTGCTAGAGTAGGGTGCCATCGCCTTCTCCGCCATTCACCAACACGGCTTCATAAAATGCTCCAAGTGAAAAGCCAACAAATGAGCAAACTGTCCTTGGTTAAGAGAAAAAATAAAAGACGTGAAAAGATAGCCATGGGAATATAGCTCCCTTCTGTCTTTCTGAAAACATTTTAATAGTAAATATCTGAATATGAAAAAGAATATGTACATAATATGTATAACGGAATCACTATGCTGCACAATACAAACTAATACAAGGTTACAAATCAACTATAATTTTACAAATTTAAGCAAATATTCAAAATCTGGAAACGACATTAACAAAAATTTAGGCTCTGTGGAAAACAAATCCAGAAGAGGGACTAGATGAAGCAAAGTGCTAACGAAGTAAACTTTGAATAAAGATGTTTGGGTTTTTTATTTGTTTTTCATTGTGAAAAGTTTCGAGCTTATACTAGAAATATAAAGAGCTACCATCTGTCTACACCCAGCTTCAACAATCACCTTGATTGATCAGCAGTGTTTGGATGAGACCCACACTCACATTTCTTCCCCTCCTCCCCCTACTGGATTATTCTGAAGCAAACTCCAGGGATCTTATTATCTCATTACTATTATATCAATAATATAAATCTCTAAAAGATAATGACCCCTTATCGATGTAAATATTAGTATGTTTTTTAATACCATCAAATATCTCATCAGTCATCCGTTTTCTCAAGGGTCTTTTTTTCATTTGATTTGTTTATTCAAACAAGGCTTACATCTTACATTTGGTGGATAGGTCTCTTGAATCACTTTTAATCTATAGATTATCCCTCCCACTTTTTATGTCTTACAATTTATTTGTTGAGGAAATTGCAGTGCTTGCCCCAAAGCTCCCCAGAGTCTGGATTTTGCTGACTCCGTCTTCAGTATATCACCTGACACACAGTTCCACCACATGTTCTGTGCAAGCCTGTCTGATCCAAACTGGTGCTGGTCCTTTCCTCAGCAGGCACCTTGAGGTCTCTCCTCAGGGTCAGCATCACTGATGACCAGCCTCGAGGTCACCGTTCATTAATGTCTGCAAAGTGGTGACACCTATTCTATCAGTCTTTCCCTCCACAACCATACGACTGCTGTGTAGAATAATTCTTACAGCAAAGACATGACAATGCTTAATTCTTTCCCTTCACTATTTTCCGGAAAAGTGAGTCAGTTCACTTAGCATTCTCCAAAGGTCAGCTATAAGGGTTTGGGTTTTTTTTTAATATCATATGTCATGGATTTTAGATACACTAATGTGACTAAATCTACTGTGATCATTATCCTCACTGACCAGGCAAGCAGGAGCTTCTCCAAGTTTAACATTGATTTGATACAGTAATGAATCTCCAAACAACCTCTCCTGGTTATTTTGACAAGACTACAGTCATGTTTGATGCGTTCTTGTCTTCTGATTTGACAAGATATAACAAGCTTTGCGAAGTTTGGAAACAGATACTAATACTTCACATGCATTTTAATGTAATACTAATAAACCACATATCACATACTCTCCTAAGGTTTCAGACTTGGTAGCCATTGTGTATATCAGGCATGTTTCTCAGCTGGTAAAGAATCCGCCTGCAATATGGTAGGCCTGGGTTTGATCCCTGGTTGCAAAGACCTCCTGGAGAAGGGAACGGCAACCCACTCCAATGTTCTTGCCTGGAGAATCCCATGGACAGAGGAGCCTGGCGGGCCACAGTCCATGGCGTCACAAGAGTTGGACACAACTGAGAGACTTTCACACAGGTGTATATTAAAGTAGACTAAATCAATAACCTCAGATATGCAGATGACACCACCCTTATGGCAGAAAGTGAAGAGGAACTAAAGAGTCTCTTGATGAAAGTGAAAGAGGAGAGTGAAAAAGTTGGCTGAAAGCTCAACATCCAGAAAACGAAGATCATGGCATCCGGTCCCATCACTTCATGGGAAATAGATGGAGAAACAGTGCAAACAGTGTCAGACTTTATTTTGGGGGCTCCAAAATCACTGCAGATGGTGACATGCAATTAAAAGACGCTTACTCCTTGGAAGAAAAGTGATGAGCAACCTAGATAGCATATTCAAAAGCAGAGACATTACTTTGCCAACAAGGGTCCG
>SJYA01005889.1:1438-23302 GCA_006410615.1 Neotragus moschatus | reverse complement strand
GGGTTTAGGAGTAATTAAGAATAGTTAAAAGCTAAAAGTTGAAGAAATGTTGTAGTGATAACATATTTCACTATAGCTTATAGAGATTAGGAATTTTAGGGCTTTTAATAGCTAGAAGCCTTTTTAGGATACAGTGAACTTAAGATACAAGGGGCAAGCAGTGTTTAGAAAGATAAGAAGCAAAATGAGGAATGTGGTATGCAGCCCAGGCATTAGCTTGAGATACAATGTAATCCCAAGTTAAATATAGGAGCCATAAGAGGAAGTAGATAGTAGCAAGAAGATTCTGAGAGAATCACTGAAGCAGGAATTCTATTTGAAGGGCAACAATGATTTCTGGAGGAAATAAATCTGGATGAGAGCGAACTGAAAATCTCAAATCTCTGACCTAACGCTTTTGTCAAAGTATAAAAGAAAGCCTGAAGTTTGAAATAAACATGCAGTCCCATACCTTGCATCAGAGGTTGCATCATTCTCTGGCAATACTGCTCATCCTTTCACTACACATCAGCCAGCTGATTCCCTGGCTGCTGGGGCTGGACTCTTGCAATTGGCACCCAAACAGGGACCTGAAGAGTAAGGAACTTTTTGACTACAACGTGGAGCACTTAGGATTGTAACTCTGGNTTGCATCATTCTCTGGCAATACTGCTCATCCTTTCACTACACATCAGCCAGCTGATTCCCTGGCTGCTGGGGCTGGACTCTTGCAATTGGCACCCAAACAGGGACCTGAAGAGTAAGGAACTTTTTGACTACAACGTGGAGCACTTAGGATTGTAACTCTGGATGGCCAGCACCCCTCTGCAGTTTAGGCAGTGTAAAGAGGGTACAGAAGGTATAAGAATATTCTCTAGGAAAATGGGTCTCTGTGTATCCAAGAATAGACATGTTTCTTAAAATATTACTTCACTTATTAGCCCATAGAGGCATTAAGGTAAGCAAAGAAACACTGTCTAAATTGCTAATTTTGTTCAAGAGCAATCCCCATCGTTTGCTGAGGAGGACACTGTAAATCTTGAAACCTAGACTAAGGTTGGAGATCAGTTACATTTGTTTTATAATTTGCATGGGTTCCTGTAGATGTTTTACCTCTATGGAATGTGATTAGGGACATCCTGGGCCTTCAGCATGAGGCTGTTAGACAGCCTATGGGAGAGAATGCAGCAGTGGATGGTGGTCCTCCATGGAGGGAAACTGTGCTCAGCCTCCTGAGGAAGGAGCGGACTTGCAGGACACTGTGGCCAGAAACCCTAGCAAAGACCCTCCTCCTCTATGCAAACCTTTAAAAAATTATCCATCACTTTCTGATTTATGCACCACCACCTCCATTTGTGCGTCCCAGGGCCCAAGAGTTCAACACTTTGCAGCCAAAGCCTCCCAGGACGTTGGCTGAGGCTGAGAAAGATGAAGATTTCTCTGAAACAAAGGTGCTCTTGAAACAGATGNTCCTCTATGCAAACCTTTAAAAAATTATCCATCACTTTCTGATTTATGCACCACCACCTCCATTTGTGCGTCCCAGGGCCCAAGAGTTCAACACTTTGCAGCCAAAGCCTCCCAGGACGTTGGCTGAGGCTGAGAAAGATGAAGATTTCTCTGAAACAAAGGTGCTCTTGAAACAGATGTATGCTCTGCAATGCTCCTTGGAGAAAGCCCTCTCATAGGGGCCTTACCCATGTTAGAAGAAAAGCGGTGCAACAGGGGGACTTGAAATTCTCTATAGCCTTTGCAGTAGTTTTTACCAAAACAAAAAGGGAAGGCGAGCTAGAAGGAAATGGGAACTGGTTCCATATAAGCTACGAAAAGAGCTTAAAGAAGCTTGTCATGATTATNTTAGAAGAAAAGCGGTGCAACAGGGGGACTTGAAATTCTCTATAGCCTTTGCAGTAGTTTTTACCAAAACAAAAAGGGAAGGCGAGCTAGAAGGAAATGGGAACTGGTTCCATATAAGCTACGAAAAGAGCTTAAAGAAGCTTGTCATGATTATGGATCTACCTTCCCCTATACCCTCACCCTGCTAGGTGCCTTGGCTGGGAGATGGATGACACCATATGATTGGATAACGTTTGCAATGTCTTGCCTTCCTCGAAGAGAGTTCCTCCTGTGGTTGGCAGAGTATGATTAGTTGGCTAGACTACAGTCAGTGAAAAACACAACCTCTAATGATACAGAGGTCAGAACAGTGGGATCTGTGGCAGTAAAAAGAGATGGAAAATACAAATCTAATATAGCCCAAGCAAGGTTGTCTAAAGAAGCACTTAATTAGATTGTGACCATAGATATCTTGGCATGGAAATCTTTACTTCCTTCAAATGGAAAGTTATCCACATTGAATAATATCAAACAGGGATATGATGAGAGATGTAAAGACATGTGGCCAGACTGAGAACTGATTTAAAAGGAACTATTAAGAGTATTGAGCCGGCAGAGATAGTTCTTAATTAATTGGCTTATGAAATTGCCAATTCTACCTGTCAGGTGTTGCTTAGACCTGTTAGAATTTAAAAATGACAGTAACAATAACAACTTTGGGCTTACTTTACAGACCTGCCAGGAAGTATGAACTTAGCCACAGCCTTGAGGCGAAAAACTGCTATCAAACTTATTCAATGAATGGAAAAAAACTAATCATAATGGAAGTGATTCTACAAATAAAAGTGTTTCTCCTGTGGCCATATGTGGCATTTTTGCCAGCAATGTCCTGCCTAGCAGGGACAACAAGCTGTGCTGATACAGACTAAAACCAACCCCCAAAGAAACCTTGAACCCAATGCCAGAAGGGGTATCATTGGGCAAAAGGCTGTACAACTAAATTCCATAAGGATGGAACTATGCTTATCACCCACGTACAAAGAAGTAATTTTCCCTAGTTTCAGCGAAACGGGCAGCAGGCGCAGCCCCAGCCCCAGACAACAGTAAGGTCAGTTGCAATGAATCCCTTTATTCCCTTCCCTTTATTCCATCTCAGAACCCCTCAGAGCAACCTCAGGTAGTGCAGGACTGGACCTCAGTTCCATCAAAACAACAATATTAACCCATAATGAAGCGGTCACTCCAATTCCAATGAGACTGGCAGGCCCCCAACCTGATGGTATTGTAGGACTTGTGCTCGGGCATAGCTCGCTTTCCCTTCAAGGAATTTCGGTGATGGCCAGTGTAGTAGATTCTAACTATACTGGGGAAATTAAAGTTTTGATCTTGCTGCCTGATAAAACTCTGAAAATTAATGAAGGTAAAAAAAAAAAAACACAGGTTTGATTTTACCTTATTATCAGACAGGGAGAATTTTGTCTTCTCAAGTTAGGTGCCCCATAGGATTTCGATCTAGTGACGTAGTCTTTTGGGTACAGGAAATTACAGGTTTCAGGCCTTTTAAAGATCTTCTAATTCAAGGAAATAGAATGTTAGGGCTGTTGGATACTGGGGCAGATGTCTCCTGTATTGCTGGAAAAGATTTGCCCTCTTCCTGACCGGCACATTTGACCAATGCCAGCTTGGTCAAAATAGTGTCAGTGCCGTCGGTTGCTAAGAGCACACAGATTTTGACATGGCCAGATGAGAAAGGGGCTCAAGGCACCTTTTATCCATATGTAATTCCTTCAGTACCTTTTTCTTTATGGGGGAGAGATATATTATCTCAGATGAGAATGCTCTTATACAGCCCGGATGAAAAAGTTACAAACCAAATGATGCAAATGAGAGACAATCCTGACAGGGGCTTGGTAAAGATCAGCAGGGAATGGTTTCTCCATTAGAAATGGTTGGTAACAAGAACAGAAAAGGTTTAGGATATTCAAATTTATCCTAGAGGCTGTTCCTCTTGCTGCTGACCCTATTACCTGGAAATCTGATGATCCAGTAGGGGTGAAGCAATGGCCCTTAACAGCTGAAAAGCTACAAGCAGCTGAGGATTTAGTTATGAGACAACTGGCAGCCAGCCATATAGAGCCTTCTAATAGCCCCTGGAATACTCCTATTTTTGTCATTACGAATAAGTCAGGAAAACGGAGATCATTATAAGACTTGAGAGCTATAACTGCAACATTGGAAGGCATGAGGGCCAATCAGCCGGTTCTGCCTTCCCCAGTAGCTGTGTCCCTTCAATATAATGTGCTAGTTATAGATCTACAGGATGGTTTCTTTACCACCCCCCTAGCTGTTCAGGGTTGTAAAAGATTTGCTTTCAGTCTCCCTTCAGCTAATGTTAAACAGCCCTATAGAGGGTTGCAATGAAAGATTTTGCCTCAAGGAATGAAAAATTGCCACCTTTTTGCAAAATTGTGTGGATCAATTTGTGCAGAATGCTTGAGGAAGGTATCAAGTTCTATATTTTATATATTATATGGATGATATTTTGGCTGCCCATAAGGATAAAGCCTTATTGTAACAAATCTTATCTCAACTGATTGAGGCCTTGGAACACTGGGGTTTGAAGACAGCTCCAGATAAAATACAAGTAAATCCTCCTTTAGCTTATTTGGAAAGTGATGTTAAATACCCATACTGTGAGTCATGCCCCTTTGCAGGTGTGAAGAGATCATTTACTAATTTTAAATTTTTTCCAGAAATTATTCTATGTAGAGTACCTCATGAGGAATGCAGAACTGGATGAAACACAAGCTGGAATCAAGATTGCAGTAGGAAATATCAATAACCTCAGATATGCAGATGACACCACCCTTATGGCAGAAAGTGAAGACGAACTAAAAAGCCTCTTGATGAAAGTGAAAGTGGAGTGTGAAAAAGTTGGCTTAAAGCTCAACATTCAGAAAAATGGAGATCATGACATCCAGTCCCATCATTTCATGGGAAATAGATGGAGAAAAAGTGGAAACAGTGTCAAATTTAATTTTGGGGGGCTCCAAAATCACTGCAAATGATGACTCTAGCCATGAAATTAAAAGACGCTTACTTCTTGGAAGAAAAACTGTGGCCAACTTAGATAGCATATTACAAAGTAGAGCCCTTAGTTCTCTGACTAAGATCCATCTAGTCAAGGCTACTGTTTTCTCTGTGGTCATGTTTGGATGTGAGAGTTGGACTGTGAAGGAGGCTGAGCATCAAAGAATCGATGTTTCTGAACTGTAGTGTTGGAGAAGACTTTTGAGAGTCCTTTGGACTGCAAGGAGATCCAACCAGTCCATTCTGAAGGAGATCAGCCCTGAGATTCCTTTGGAAGGCATGATGCTAAAGCTGAAACTTCAGTACTTTGCCACCTCATGTGAAGAGTTGAGTCATTGGAAAAGACCTTGATGATGGGAGGGGTTGGGACAGGAGAAAAAGGGAATGACAGAAGACGAGATATCTGGATGGCATCGCTGATTCGATGGACATGTGTCTGAGTGAACTCCAGAAGTTCGTGCTGGACAGGGAGGCCTGGCGTGCTGCGATTTATGGGGTCGCAAAAAGTCGGACGAGCGACTGAGCGACTGAGTGACTGAACTGAATTGAAATGATTAATTGGATATGCCCACATTTAAGATTGACTACTGCAGATTTAAAGCCTTTGTTTCATTGCTTAAAGGGTGATTCTCATCCAGTTTTGAACATCAGGGCATCCATACTGTAAAGAAAGTTGAGAAAATGGCATGAAAAGGAGGCATTCACAGGAGACGGTGATCTAGTGTGCCCTTGAGGGAATAAAGGTCGCCCTAGCTAACATGTGCAGGTGTGTATATGGATGCAATCACCCTTCTGAGAGTCAATATCTGCACTTTCTGCTGTTGTTATTGTTCAGTCAGTTGTGTTGGACTCTTTGTCACCTCATGGACTGCAGCATGTCAGCATGACCATATGTACTGGGATCTGTTTCTAGGTTCCTTCTTCAGTTCCACTGGTCTGTGCGTCTGTTTTCCTGTCAATAACATACCTGTTTGATGACTGTAGCTTTGTAGTGTCATATGAAATCATGGAGCCTGATTCATGAGGCTCTCCCCTTCTTTCTTAATTCATGACAAGCTCAGCAGGAAATCTGTGCCCTTGGAAAACTGACTTTGACTTGAGGCAGCCACTTCCCAAGTTTCTAGCAGATCTGCCTAAGTTTATTTTGCTCTGTCTAACTAGTAGGGACTCTCCCTGACAGGCGCCAGTTGCTCCCCACCTCCCAGTGCAAGAGGCTGTTTGGATTAGAGAAATGTCCAGAACTATCATCCACATTTGGTGTCACCTAGGGTAAGTCACTCAAGCTTGTTTTGCACTACTTTTGTTTGTTCTGTATTTGATAATACCTGCTGTGACAATGAGAGCGTGGTTCCATCCTATAGTCACCCTAGAGTATAAGTAAGATGATTTTTCTTTTAACACTGCCTGGCCTTCTTTAGACTATTGTCAGGGGAAACTACTGGTTAAGGGGAAACATTTGAAATTCCAAAACTGGTTTTTGTTTTTTTTTTCTGCATGTGGAATTGGAAAAATTTTGGCTTGATGAAATATTTTTTTTTCATAATTCTGAAACTGAGAAAATAAAAATATTTCCACGAGAAAGCATGAAGTTAACTCATTTAATTTTCCCTCACGATTATTTTTTGCTTTGTGTTTGTCAGGTGAATTGCCATGAATTGCCATGTGGTCATGATTCCCTGCCTTTCCATTTTCATGTTGTTTGCTTTTAATAAGAGGAATCTTTGTGTGAAAAAGTAGAGGTGATAGTTGAACTTCACCTTTTGTTTTGCCCTGCAGGAATTAGGTTTTGTTCTTTGTGTGTGTTTGTATTTGAATGTGTGTAAGTTTTCTGGCTATAGGAAACTCAAATTTATTTCCTAAATGAAGCCCATTGAGGTGGATTCTCCAGAATTGGACCATTTGGGGTAATAATCCTTCTGAGTTAACTTGAAAATGAGTACCACTTATCTGACTCAAAACTAACAGCACTTACACAGTAAATACTTCCTAATATTTGAAAATTGACCAAAATGAATGTCAAACCTCTTGATCTGGGAAAATTGGTTCTTGGGATGTTGCCCTTTCTTATCGGGACACAGAATAACATTTGTATGGTAGAGATTTATAGAAACACCTCATCTGACTGTGACCTGACCTCAAGAAAAAAAGGCTCTGACACCAAGATTTGTAACAATTAACTATGCCTCTCCCTCAACTAGTGTTTTCAAAAGGGCTTTTGAAGTCTTTTGGTAATCTTGGGGTTTACAGGGCTTAAGCCCCCCATCTCTTTGCATGGCCTTGTAATAAACATTTCTATGCTCCAAGCTCCAATGTTGAGTATGGCTTGGACTTGCTGTGTATTGGGCAAACGGACTTGATGATGTTCAGTGATAATCTACTCTTGCCTCCTCTGTCATAAATGAATTGACTGTAAGTGCTGGGCTGTTTTTCTCAGCTCTGTCTTCTGTTTCACTGGTTTATATGTCTCTTTTCATGCCAGAACCATATCTGTTTGATGATTGTAGTTTTGTAGTGTGGTCTGAAATCAGGGAGCCTGATACCTGAGGCTTCTTTCTGAGTGTTGCTTTGACAATTCAACCCTTCTTTCTCAAGATTGCTGTGTCGATTTTGGGTCTCTTGTAGCTGCTCCTACTAAATATGTGTTCAAGGCAGATGAACTACTAAAGCAGGGCAGATGAGCTACTAAGGTTATCTGTTCAGGGCTTGTTTTCTGTTCCACTAGTTTTTTCGTCTGTTTTTGTGTGACTACCATACCTATGACGACAATAGCTTTGTACTGTTGTCTGAAACCAGGGAGCCTGATTTCTGAGACTCCTCTTCAAGTTTTCTTTCTTGGTTCAACTTTTCTTTATCAAGGTTACTTTGGCAGTTCAGGGTCTTTTCTGGCTGCTCCTACTAAACCTAAACAGCTCTCGTGGAGCTGGTTATCCCCACTCTTTTGAGACAGGAGGAAGTATCAGAAAATCAATAGCTTACCATGGAGGCATTTTAAAATGCAACAAAGGGAGAAATAAATGTGACTTCCACATTACAAGTGAGATTTAACAAACATTTCTGTTTCAGAGTGGCATGCATTCCAGACTTGGAGAAGGGAGCAAGATGAATCAATCTTAGATTCTGTGGCTTAGTTTTCTACATACTTTTTCATTTTCTAGATACACTTTGGAGGTGCTATGTCCTAGATCTGTACAATTGATGCTGTTTGACACCTGAGAGAAATCTATGCACTTGGGAAGCACCGAGAAAGGAGAACGGTGTGCCAGAGGTGCAGCTTGAGTCTGGGAATCAAAAGATCCAGCTCCAGAACCACATCTGCGGCAATTTTCTTACCCAGGGTAAGCCTTCCCCTTTCCCTAAATATTTCATCTGCAATCAGTTCTCTTTACACCTCAGAAATCCAAGCTCGTGCTATTTAACATAGCAATAGCTGACACCCAGTATATCTGCATGCTGGTGATCAGCTTAGACTCCCTTATATGCACAGGCAGTGGGCGCACTGGCTCCCTAGGAAAGAAAAAGTGGAGCTTTCTTCTGGTAAGGGGCCCAAGGAGTACACAAGGAAAAGGATGTCCAGTGACACAAACAAGGCCTCGATGATGAAATACCCATCTCCCCACATGATTGTCCTTTACTGCACAGTAAGGCTTTCCTGGTAGCTCAGATGGCAAAGAATCTGCTGGTAGTGCTGGAAACCAGGGTTATATCCCTGGGTCAGGAAGATGTCCTGGAGATGGGAATGGCAACCCATTCCAGTATTCTTGCCTGAGGAATCCCATGGATGGGAGAGCCTGGTGGGCTACAGTCTTTGAGGTCACAGAGTTGGACAGGACTGAGCGACTAAAACATGCATAGTAACAAATAAGGGAAGGTGTTGGGTTTGCTGGACTTATAAAACTCCAATTCCTTTGGTATTTTCTCCCCACATATCTGCCATATATATAATTCCTTTCATATTTCTCACCGTGTGTCTGCTATCTATATAACCCTTAGGTGTATGTATACAGAGCCTCTATTTGGCCAAGACTTCTGCTTTCACAAAAGGCACAACCCCCTCGCCTCAACCAGTCTAGACTCTTTTCCTCTTTTCCATATTCCAGTATTCTCCATTATATGCCGTTAAAAACACAACCTTGGGCATCTTTCAAAGATTCAGGCATAAAAGCACTGGCTGTACAAGCTGTAGATGGTTTGTAGTCCTAGACAAAGGATGTCGGCAATAACACTGTTTAAGGTAGATCTGCTGTAGCTTTGGGTATGATGGCCAGACTGCTCACCTCAGCTATCTAATCCTTGGTGCCCAAGTTGAATCATGATGGATGCTGAGTATGTCCTATGTGTTTGGAAAGTCAGCTTTTGGCCAGCCAAACACTTGTCCAGACACAGTGTTTCACCACAACAGAAGAGTAAAAGAGCTCTTTTTCTGGAAGTTCGGATACTCTCAGTAGATGAAGAAAATCAGAGCGAAAAGCACAAACATAAAGACCCTAAATGAGTTTATGATTGAATCACTTAGCACCTCACTAGTGGCCCAGCCAGAGCCCACTGCCCCAGAAGAAGAGGAAATGGCCTACATATGTGCTATTACAATGGCCTGGGAACTTCTTAATAAGAATGGAAATTACATTCCAGCAAGAGTCACAAGTGATCCAGAGTCCAAGACACATTCTCCAAGAAGACCACAAAAGCAACATTGTTGAAGGTGTCAGGAGCCGAACTGCGACCTACGGAAGAGTGTGAGGAAAAGAAAAAGCTCCAAATCACCTGTGGTACCTTCAGAGAGGGAAGATGGCCCATATTTTGACAAGCCGCAGCTGTGCACACCCATCACGCTGATCCCAAGTGAAATGCAGAGTCATATCAGAGTTTTAGGGTGCTTCCAAACTTACCATCACTTTCAGAAGATGACCATGAGAAGGAGGAGAAGGAAAAGGGGGACACCTCAAAAGTTATGTCCTTGCCCTGTGTAGTGAAGGAGGTGGGTGTAGATGTTAGAGGCGGATGTATGTTTCCATCACTTACACTGGATTTCATCCTCACTCTGCCCAAGGCTCTGGAAGAGGGGGTGCACAAGAGCGGCCCAACGTCCCTGGCTGTGTCCCCTGAACATGCTACCTCCACAAGGAATGTTGACTCTGGAGAGGGCACCTGCAATGCAGGATTGGAAGGCACAATGGTATCCAGTGCCCCTAACCTGAGCCTGCGTTATTCACTCTGCCTTGCAAACAGAAAAAGGAAACTGCAGGTCCCAGGGTGTGAGGATGAACAGCAAGAATCTAATCCCTCATTTGGCTCAAAGGCTATTAAGCACACCAGTACGATCAAGAAAGGTGGGGGCAAGGAAGTCGGATAGTTGACAAGTATGGCATTGCAGAGGAGCTTCGTCCCATTGAGAGGGGAATGCTGGTCTGGGTTAAGGTTCAGAATCATCCATTTTGGCCATCCGTGCTCAAGAGTGTCAGCCCAACTGAGCAGACCACAAAGGTTTTGATTTAAGCCAACCTGCATTGAGAGAAGAGTAGTATTATAGTTCCTCTTCAAAGGCTGAAGCATCTGGATTATAATGTCAAAGAAAAGCTATTGAAGAGAGCAAGCAAAGTTTACAGGGAAAGTGTGAACTGGTGCTTCTCACTGCTTTCCAACTACAGAGAAGGGCTCATCTGTGGGTTTTTGTGAACTCTTTCTTGGATTATTATCCTGCTGACATCACTTACTCCATGAGGAAAGCCATCCAAGAAGCAGATCTGCAGATGAATTTCCCCAAGGTGAATTATTCCGACCTCGAAGATTCTGAGCAGCAGACCTCTGTGACTGCAAAGAGGAAGTGCAAGAGAATCCTCCCTGACCAGATGAGAGCTGCTCAGGACAGAGCCAAGCAGAAGCTGGTGGACTTAATCATAAAATGAAAAGGGGCTGACTTGCATCTTCTGGACATCGTCAAAGGCAAGAAAGAATATAGGTGGCCTGAATCATTTCTCAATTCACAGAGATATGTGATCTTCATTGAAACATACCTTGAGGATGATAATCAGTTGGACGTGGTGGTAAGCTACTTACGAGTAATCTACAAACAGATAGAAAAGAAAGTGCTGGCTCTGATGAGAGATGACCCAGTGAGCTTCCTTCTGGAAGTTCTCCTGCCAGAAGTAATCATTTGTTCAATTACTGCACTGGATGGATTGGACTACAAGGAGGCAGAAGCAAAGTACCTGCAAAGGCCACCTCTGTGTTACCAGGGAAAAGAACTGTTTGTTAAGAAAATCCTGAAGAAAGTAAAAAGAGATCAGCTGAGACCTGCAAGACTAAACTCTCCCTCTGTATCCAACAGGGCATCAAGGAAACTTCTCAGCCACACCATTAGCAACAATCTATATGAACTTCATGGTCCTTCCACTTCACATGGCATGTAAACACCTTCTGGAAATTCCAGGCCTCAGGAACACACTTGAACTCACTCTGGATCCATCTCCAGTGCCTACGAGTGGCAGAGTCATCATCAGCTTCTTCTTTTGAATACCCTCACAGAATTAACTGGATAAAATTTTGTAAACATCTGTAATTCTCTGTACTTGCCCTAGATGTGTAGCTTTCCAGATATTTTCCTGATGTGACTTTTGACCCTACTTAATATTTTAAAGGTGGACATGCATTCTTTTATTGGATGAAAAAGTCTTTTATCAGATACAAACACGCAATCCTGTTTAAGATCTAAGGCATGATTTTTATAGAAAATCCACATTGGCTTCCCATTCGTACTATGGCACATCTGTATACATGATTGATTGGATTTCTTCTTAACATAAGTCCTGACTTTTCCCTGCCATGATAATCCATCTTAAAAACACCCTGAGAGATGAAGTCAGTGACAGAGATGTTTTCTGTATAGTGCCACTACCTTCCAATGGTTCTTTAAAAAGCAGTCTGAAATTCAAAGTTAACAGGTGATCTGCATGTTGTCTATTTGAGGCTGAAGAAAATCTTGATGTGCAGTAAATGTATTGTCAGTCCTTGGAAGAATGTTCACCCTTGGCTTCCCTGATATTCCATTTGTGGGAGGTGCCTTTCTCAATGGCTGAATGGTTTCCCCAAATAGCCAAACTCCTGGCTGTCTTCCTATATGACAGTAACTGAATCCCATGCATGCTATCATTAGTCCCCTTGTGGAAGATGACTGGAGCCATCATAGACTCAGGCTGGCTTCTCTAAACCTGGGAGTCCAGGTTGACTGCTGGGGGCCCATCCAGTTATCACAGATTGTAGCAAAGCACGCACTTTGTCCTGGACCCCCTTCCCCAAAAAAGACTGTCATTTGTCTCAAACCAAGCAAGCTCGATCCTTTGACTTCTTCATCAACTAGCTCCGACAGGTTCCATCATTGTAAGTGCAGAAGAGTAAGTCATTCATGGCTGCTTGAGAAGTAGGTGGACCAGGAGATATTGGGAAATGGTTACAAAAAAGTATCCATTCATCTAAACAAGGCTGATGTCAGAACATAGTGAAGGTAGTTTAACAGGTAAATTCTGAAGCTCAGGCATTGTTATCCTTACTCAAATGGAGATTTCATTATATATATATATATATATATATTTTTTTTTTTTGAAAGAAAGAAGTATTAGGAAAACCAGTTTATTTTGTAAAACCCAATGGGAAAATAAACATTAAAAATTTCACGTGAACTTGAGTGTGTTTTTATTCTTAAAAATAATCCACTTCACTGTCTCAGGTTCAGCTCAGTTCAGTTCAGTCACTCAGTTGTGTCTGACTCTTTGCTATCCATGGACTGCAGCTTGCCAGGCTTCCCTGTCCATTACCAACTCTCAGACCTTGCCCAGACTCATGTCCATCGGGTCAGTGATGCCATGTAACCACCTTCAATCTATCTCAGCATCAGGGTATTTTCCAGTGAATAAGGAAAAAAAATCATTTAGCCCCAGGTTATGGGGCTAAAATCACAAGGCCACTTGATTTTATTTTTAATTCTTTTTTAAATTGCAAAGGTGAGCTGTTTTGATTCACAATAAAACCACTGTGTCTTTCACCTCAAATGTTTGCCTCATCACATTTCAGATGCTTCTGTTCAGTTCAGTCTCTTAGTCCTATCTGACTCTGGGACACCATAAATGGCAGCACCCCAGGCCTCCCTGTCCATCATGAACTCACAGAGTCCACCCAAACTCATGTCCATAGATGGTGATGCCATCCAACCATCTCATCCTCTGTCATCCCCTTCTCCTGCCCTCAACCTTTCCCAGCATCAGGGTCTTTTCAAATGACTCAGCTCTTCTCATCGTGTGGCCAAAGTAATGGAGCTTCAGCTTCAACATCAGTCTTTCCAATGAACACCCAGGACTGATCCCCAGTACTGATCTCCTTTAGGATGGACCATTTGGATTTTCTTGCAGTCCAAGGTACTCTCAACAGTATTCTCCAACACCACAGTTCAAAAGCGTCAATTTTTTGGTGCTCAGCTTTCTTTATAGTCCAAGTCTCACATCCATACATGACCACTGGAAAAACCATAACCTTGACTAGAGGGACCTTTGTTGGCAAAGTAATACACAGTTGGAATGTCTAAATAATACTCCATCTCTAGGATGAGTTCAGTCTCCTCCTGGCCCACATCACCTGCATACACCATTATCCATTAGTAGCAATGAGTCTATTATCCAATGACTTTTATCTGTTTCTCCTTAGCACAAACAAATACACATTTGCTTATTCATTTTCAGCCCAGGCCATTCAGTTCAGTTCTAAACCACACACAATACACAGCCGGGAGCCTGCACACCTAGTTATCCATGTCTTGCGGTTATCTGCTACTGATCACATCACTTCTGTATGCTTAGTCGCCCAGTTGTATCCTACTGGTTGTGACCTCATGGACTCAGGTACACCAGACACCTCTTTCCATGGGGATTCTCCAGGAAAGAATACTGGAGTAGGTTGTCATGACCTCTTCTAGGAGATCTTCCCAACCTAAGGATGGAACCCAGGTCTCCCAAAATGCACACGGATTCTTTACTGTCTCAGCCACCTGGGAATTTCTAATTCCAAAGAAATTGAATATGATGAAACACTAAAATTGTGCTGTAAAATTGTATTTGGAAGGTTGGAGTCTTTGTCAATTCCAAAGCTACCTGACGCTTTCAAAAGCCATCTTTCAAGACCTTACTCTTGCATGTGGCCCTCCATGACTTTGGACTGGCAGATTCGTTGGAGATTGCAGCCAATGTTGACCTCCCAGAGTTTCAAATGGATTCCTATCTATCACTCTGCCACTGAGACTCAAATGCAGCTTCCAGGGTCTCACTCTTGTGAGTCTGATTTGTGGATCTGGGCTGAAACACTGGCACCTGTATTTTCATATACCACAGGAAGATCAGAATGCTGGTGGTGCCAGATGTCCTTTTTCATCTGAAATCAGACCTGGGGTCAGTCATTGTGTAAACTCCAAGATGCACGGATCTCACTGAGCCTCCAACTTCTAGGGTCACACAGGGCAGAGCTTCCAGACTATCCTGTCTGCCCAAGTGGTGACCAGCAACCGTTCCATCATGTCCCCAGGCCTCCCAACTCCTGGACCAACCCACACACACAAAATGAGATGGAGCCTCAGGCACCTAGAGACCGAAGTGAGATCAAGATGGGGTGGGAGCAGAGCAGGACCTTCCATCACTCAACTGAGAAAACTATAAGTCTTTTTTCTACAAGAACGTGGCAGGAGTACTCCCTCTAGGAGCTGATGTTGGGCACACGTGGAAGGACAATCATATCAGTGAGAAAAAGGAGCAAGAGAAGTGTGCAAACCAGGGTGTGGGAGAGATTGTTTCCCCGTAATCTCATGTCCAAGGTCCAGCCCAAGAGTGCATCTCATGATCTCCATTCTACTGATGAGGAACCAAAAAGGGAAGGGAATGGTGTTTATTGTGGTGAAACGGGTAATCACCAAAATAAGTCAACTAAGCAAGAGAACATGTTTGAGTGAGCCCAGTTAAAATTTGAGGGCAGTCACATGGAGAAGAGTGGGCAAGAGATGATGCCCCTTCCCCTCAGCTGAGGGTTGCCTGAGACACCGCCTGAATCTTATACATACACTGTCTTGTCCAATCCTGCCTGCACACCTATCAGGGAGATATCTTTACTATGGCCACTTCAGAGCCCTAGGAAATGGCATTCCAAAACGTGAAGAGTATTGTTGGGGGTCCCAAAACTGACCAGTGGTGGGACTGGACTTAGGCATCTATAACTCAGCTTGCTCCCTGCAATTCAGCTCACTCCTTCCAAAGTCTCATAAGTAACACAGTTTTGGGAAAGTGGAAACTTAAAACAATGCTCAGAGCTTCCTGATTATCCATGTTTGCTTGTTTACAGGTCAGGCAGGCACCTCCCCTGCCGTGTCCTAACAGCTTTTCCCACTTAGATGAAATCCCTCGTTTAAACTAGCCCACTAACAGTCAGCACTGCCACTACAGTCTGATGTCGTGCACTGTCTATAAAGTCTTTGTAACCCCCTTGCTCAGTGCTCAGAGCTGAAAGTAACTCCTCTGGCTGTGCCAGTGTAATAAACCTGAGTTAACTAACTCTCCGAGTGTTGTGCTTGTTTTCTTGACCTTTTGACTTCTTCAGCGCTATCTAGTAGAGTGGGCCCTGAGAATTAGCATTTCTGAAACTTTCCAGAGGAGGTAGATGTTTTGGTTTCTAGACCTCTATCTCCTCTCACAGGCCACCCTCAGCACTGGAGCAGCAGAACCTTCAATACTGGCTGTCTAGTCCTGCCTCCATGCTTTCAGATACTCCCTTCACCTCACCTAGAATGTTTCCTTCCCCAGTCACCTTTGAAAAGTTCTCCAGGCCCATCCATAGAAGATGAGTTTCTCTTATCTGTTCTCTGTCTGCAACAGTCCACTCCCACATTTTGTTGCCACTCCTTGTAACAATAACTTCATTGTGGGTTTTGTGGGTTATACTTACATTTGTCTTCATCTGTCCCCCATGCTGAGTTCTTAATTTCTCAAGGGAATGGCCTTGTACATCTTTTTAAGCCCAGCTGCAAGTAGAGGCTTACAGAAGGCTTGTTCATAAAGGCATGTCTCCACACTGCTAACTTTCAGGTCCCACCATAGCCCCGGCCTAACCACTGTTTCATTCTGATATTTTGCCATTCCTTTGACACCCTGATGCTGCTCCAGATTTCTTTTCACCAAGTAACAGCATCAGACAGGACAACCAGAATGACTGCATCCACAAATACAAAGTATGATTAATTATAACAATGACCAGTTTCAGGAAAATTAATAAATACAGTTTTAGTACCCAAGTAATATGAAATAACACTACAATTCTCAAAGCAGAGTCCAGGGAACCCTGGATGTCCCGGAGACCATTTCAGCTGGAATCTACAGGATCAAATCTCTTTTCATAATGCTGCTAAGATGTTATTCCTTTTTGAGCCTTTTCCCAAGGGTAAGGTGGAATTTTCTAGAGACAATTAAATTGTGATATCGGGGCAGACTAAAATCAAAAACAGATATGATTTCCCAGCTCTCTCACTTTACACCATACATCAAAGAGTGTTACAAAATGTGAAACAATGTTATTCTTTTCACTAACTTTCATCTGTTTTGTATATATTTTTATAAAATATGTTATTCATGTTAACATAAAATGGTTTTATTACTGTCATCCTTAAATGAATGTATAATATTTCAACTTATCATTTTCAGTTTTAACAAAATAAATATTGATATGTATAACCCACATAAGCAAGAGCTCTTTGAGTTTCTCGATAAATTGTTAGAATGCAAAGGGGTCCAGAGAACAAAAAGTTTAAAGACGGGTTAATTTGATGGTCCACTGTAAAATGAACTAAAATAATTCTCAACGTGTCTTAAGTTATTGTGTTTTCACTCTTAACAATGATTTTATGTTGTTGTTGTTGTTGTTTTTCTTTTCTCTTAATGATAGGCCAGGTACCACAGATTTCAAATTTAGGCAGGGAAGCACAGAAGACTTTTGTAACCGATGCAACACATTAGATATTTCCGCTAACAATTTCTATGCTTTAACTTTAAAATTTTCCCTTTTTTATGTGGGGAAAGTGTACATTAATAAATGGAATGTCTGTGTGTGTGTGAGAGAGAGAGAGAGAGAGAGTCCCTCAGTTATGGCCAACTCTTTGCAACCTCATGGATTATACCCAACAGACTTCTCTCTCTATTGGATTGCCCAGGAAAGAACACTGCAGTGGGTTGTACTTGTCTTCTTCAGGGGATATTCCCCACCCAGAGGTCAAACCTAGATCTCCCACATTGGCAGGCTTGTTCTTTACCATTGAGCCACCAGGGACGATATTTTCTAGGCAAAAGTACTGGAGTGGAGTGCCATTGCCTTCTCCACTTTCATACACTAGGTACACATTAAGAAGCTTTAAACAGTGCCCATTTATTATGTACAGCTGTCCAGAGCTGGCCTAACTTCCAAGGCTTCACTGACACTGTCAAATGCTGTGGTCTTCCAAATTGCTTTGTTGCCAGTATTGACATGTAATCTTCACAGTTCCTTTTGCAAAAGATGTAGTCAGCTACTTCCCTCTTGATGCAGATCAGCTTATGCATTTTTCACAGAATGCACCTCCATAGCAGATATCAAAAGAGCTGTCTGCCAATTAAGGAAGACTTCATTGCCAGTCCTTCTTTGTCTCTCTAGCCTCTTTTGGTGTGTCAGGAACTCCCAGCACATGTTCCGCAGGGCACACAGAAATCTCCTCTCTGATAGACTGGCAACACTTTCTTCTCTAGTGCCTCACCCATTCACCCTGTCTGGCCCTTTAAGGCCAAGCTTGGAACACTTCTTATTCAGAGTTCCCGTGGACTCTCCCCAGACTGAGTCTCATGTCATCAAAGTTGATCTTTCTTGGGCCTACACACACACCCCATGGCAAGTACCCTCAGGCCCAGGTGCTCTGAGCTGCTCTAACATAGGACACCAAGGGCTGCAGAATCGTAAGGAGGTGCCCAGCCTTTAGTGCTCAACAAGGACAGTTTTGTCCCTGCCACCACCACCTATATCAGGATACCTCTCCTCCAGCACTGACCTTTTCTCTCTGTGTGCCCAGATGGTAGCACTGGTGCTGGTCCTGCCAAACAGAGAAGCTAGCCCAAGCTGTGAGTAAGCAGGCCACAACAAACAGCCCCCATCTCTTAGAAGGAATGCACTGAGTGTGGAGTCCCTTGCTGGTAAACAAGGAAAGAAAAAGACCCCGAAGATGTGTCTTTGATCTCTCCTCTGAGCAGGCATATCCTATATGGCTTCCATCACTGGATCTACTGGGGACCACCTGCAGAGAAGGTAGGATAATGCCTCCCTCCCTCTATCCAGGCCATTCTGGCCCTCCAAGAATTTCTCCTGGGAGGACTGAGGGATTCCTGGAGACCAGCATCAGCAGGAACTTGCCCACAGTCAAAGCCCAGCACCCTGAGGTCTGAGAGGCCTCCCTGAATCCCCAGGTACCAGCGATCTTTGCCCCTTCCCTCGTGTGGCCCATTTGTTCTCGAACATGCCCCCAAGCATGCCCCTTCCCGGACATCCTGAAATCCACTTAGGCCACTCTACCTATCAGCCATCAAACACCCTCTGGTCCCTCTAAATCAGCAGATTGACCTGGCATGGTTTCAAGAGAGACAGTCAAAGGGAAGGGAGAGAAATGCACACCTGCCCTCTCAGGAGCCCTTTCCCACGTGGCCAGGATACTTCTTTATACATTCCCAGAGCAACTCCTCTGAGAGGAGTCAGGATCCAACCCTGGGCCAACTCCTTGTCAATCACATCCTAGAAGGGCACAAATAAAAATGGATACACATGTGTCCCAGCCCGTAGCCACCAGAGCAGGGGTGTGGTGAGAGAATGGATTGACTGGACAATCCTGCCCTTCCTTCAGTGTCATCTTAACCTCAGAGCAACTCTACAATGGGAACATGCCAACTGAGTTGCTTGAAACATTTGCACAATGGTCTTCAGAGTACCGTCGTGGAGGACAAAAGCAGGAGGACTGAACAAGCCAGGCAACATGGACTTCTGGGAGTTAGCTCCAGCTGCTCTTGTCATATGGTAATGTGCAATGCTTAGGTGGGAAAGTGGTCAAGAGTGACCTTACTGTGCTAGTGGAGGGGACATGGAGTGCTGCATACAGCCTTTCCATGTGACCTCGAGTACTGGCCCTGGAGGCTGCTCCCAAGTGCTGTACAGATGTGCCGAGAGGATGCACCAAAGGAAGGGCTCTTTGGCACATGTGTAGGGTGAGCAGGGAGAAGCAGTGACCACCAGTGTGGCTCACATCTGCTTCTGTGTACACTGTTATGTGCTGACGCAGGAGCTGTGGTGACCTCCAGCATAAAGAAATCACTGGTTTTAAATCAAGATTGAATTTTCATTCCATTAATGTCACTCTTTAGAATTGGGCAACTCAGGGGCATTTAGCGCATACACAGTGCTGTGTAGCCTTCCTTGTGTCCAACTAGACGATATTTTCCTCCTCTCAAAAAAGATATCAACAGCTTTAGGCAGCTCCCCTAAATCCCTGCCAGGCCCTGCTAACCACTTAGCTTTCAAAATCTGGACATTTCACATCCCAATGTCTTGCATCAAACCTGGACTGGCGATCTGTTTCACATATGATAATATACATATTTCCATGCACTTCTCTCAAATCATACCACCCTCATTTTTCTCCCGAAGAGTCCAAAAAGACTGTTCTATACATCTGTTTCTCATTTGCTGTCTCGCACTTAGTGTTATAGTGATCATCTTGCTAAATCCCATATGTATGCATTAGTATACTGTATTGGTGTTTTTCTTTCTGGCTTATTTCACTCTGTATAATAGTCTCCAGTTTCATCCCTCCCAGTACAAATGACCCAAATGTATTTTTAATGGTTGCATAATATTCCACTGTGTATATGTGCCACAGTTTTTTTAATCCATTTGTTTTCTGATGGACATCTAGGTTGCTTCCATGTCCTGGTTAGTATAAACAGTGCTGTGATGAATGTTGGGGTACACGCATCTCTTTCAATTCTTGTTTCCTTGGTGTTTACACCCAGCAGTGTAGTTGAGGGGTCATACAGTAGTACTATTTCCAGTTTGTAAGTAATCTCCACACTGTTATCCATAGTGGCAGTACTGGTTTACATTTCCACCAACAGTGTAACAGGGTTCCCTTTTCTCCTCATCCTCTCTAGCATTTATTGTTTGTAGACTTTTGGAGAGCAGTAATTCTGGCTGGCATGAAAAGGTACCTCTTTGTGGTTTTGATTTGTATTTCTCTGATACTGAGTGATGTTGAACATCTTTTCATGTGTTTGTTAGCCATATGTATATCTTGTTTGGAGAAATGTCTGTTTAGTTCTTTGGCCCATTTTGTGACTGGGTCGTTTATTTTTCTGGGATTGAGCTGCAGGAGTTGCTTGCATAAGTTTCAGATTAATTCTTTGCCAGTTTTTTTGTATGCTATTATTTTCTCTTATTTTTAAGGCTGTCTTTTCGTTTTGTTTATAGCTTCCTTCGTTGTGGAAAAACTTTTAAATGTAATTAAGTCCCATTTGTTTATTTTTACCTTTATTTCCATGACTCTGAGATGTGGGTCATAGAGGATACTGTTGTGATTTATGACAGACAGTGTTTTGCCTCTGATTTCCTCATGGAGTTTTATAGTTTCTGGTCTTATGTTAAGATCTTTAATCCATTTTTTGTTTATTTTTGTGCATGGTGTTAGAAAGTGTTATCAGTTCAGTTCAGTCACTCAGTCATGTCTGATTCTTTGCGAACCCACGGATTGCAGCGTGCCAGGCCTCCCTGTCCAGAACCAACTCTTGGAGTTCACTCAGACTCATATCCATTGTGTCAGTGATGCCATCCAGCCATCTCATCCTCTGTCGACACCTTCTCCTCCATGCCTCCAATCCCTCCCAGCATCAGAGTCTTTTCCAATGACTCAACTCTTCACATGAGGTGGCCAAAGTACTGGAGTTTCAGCTTTAGCATCATTCCTTCCATAGAAACCCCAGGTTAATCTCCTTCAGAATGGATTGGATGGATCTCCTTGCAGTCCAAGGGACTCAAGAATCCTCCAACACCACAGTTCAAAAACATCAATTCTTCAGTGCTCAGCCTTCTTCACAGATCAACTGTCATATCCATACATGACCACTGGAAAAACCATAGCTTTGACTAGATGGACCTTAGTCGGCAAAGTAATGTCTCTGCTTTTGAATATACTATCTAGGTCTGTCATAAGTTTTCTTCTAAGAAGTAAGCATCTTTTAATTTCATGGCTGCAATCACCATCTCCAGTGATTTTTGAGCCCCTCCTCCCAAAACAAAGTCGGACACTGTTTCCACTGTTTCCCCATCTATTTCCCATGAAGTGTTGGAACCAGATGCCATGATCTTCATTCTCTGAATGTTGAGCATTAAGCTAACTTTTTCTCTCTCCACTTTCACTTTCATCAAGATGTTTTTTAGTTCCTCTTCACTTTCTGCCATTTTTCAAGTAGTTGATCAGTCTTCCCAACGCCACTTATTAAAGATTGTCCTTTTTTGATTGTTTATCCTTGCCTCCTTTGTCAAAGATAGGGTGTCCATAGGTGCATGGATATATCTCTGGGCTTTCTATTCTGTTCCATTGATCTATATTTCTCTCTTTGTCGCAGTACCATACTGTCTTGATGACTGTGGTTTTGTAGTAGAGCCTGAAGTCAAGTAGGCTCATTCGTTCGGTTCCTTACTTCTTTATTAAGATTGCTTTGGTTACTTGATGTTTTTTGTATTTCCTTACAAATTGTGAAATTTCGGGTTCTTGATCCGTGAAAATACCATTGTTAGCTTGATAGGAATTATTTTGAATCTGTAGATTGCTTTGGTTATTGTACTCATTTTCACTATATTGAGACTTCCAATCAATGGGGA
>SJYA01005888.1:0-14039 GCA_006410615.1 Neotragus moschatus | reverse complement strand
GCTGAGCACCGAAGAATTGATGCTTTTGAACTGTGGTGTTGGAGAAGACTCTTGAGAGTCCCTTGGACTGCAAGGAGATCCAACCAGTCCATTCTGAAGGACATCGGCCCTGGGATTTCTGTGGAAGTAATGATGCTAAAGCTGAAGCTCCAGTACTTTGGCCACCTCATGCGAAGAGTTGACTCCTTGGAAAAGACCCTGATGCTGGGAGGGATTGGGGGCAGGAGGAGAAGGGGACGACAGAGGATGAGATGGCTGGATGGCATCACGGACGTGAGTCTGAGTGAACTCCGGGAGTTGGCGATGGACAGGGAGGCCTGGCGTGCTGCGGTTCATGGGGTCGCACAGAGTCAGACACGACTGAGCGACTGGACTGAGCTGAGCTGAGCTCTTGCTAAGGAGCAGCTCACACCCACAGCACGTCTCCTGCTTCAAGCGTCCCTCGGGCAGGTGGGCCCTGGGTCCCCGCCCCCGGGGTGGAGGCAGCACCGACTCGGGCCCACACGAGGGGCCCCTGAAGCCCCACGGGCCTCGCCCAGAGAAGCAGGCTCGGCCCACCAATGGGCCCTGCTCTCCAGAAGGCCCATCGACCCTGGAGTCTGCGCCCCAAGCGCTCAGCTTGGCAGACAGGCCAGGAGGGGGGCCAGCAGGCCAGGATGGGGGTCGACAGGCCAGGAGGGGGGCCAGCAGGCCAGGATGGGGGTCAACAGGCCAGGAAGGGGACTGGCAGGCCAGGAGGGGGCTGACTTCACCCACTCACGCCCCAGCCAGCCTGGACTGCCCCTCAGTTCCCTCTTCTCAGGCAGTGTGAAGTCTTCTCCTGTGCCAGCTTCCAGAAGACGTGAGAGACGGCGCACTGGGAGCTCCCAGGACTGCCCACGCCCCAGCCCTTCACAGCAGAGTGTGTGTGCACACGCGTGTGCCCCTGTGTACATGGCTTGTCTGCACACCTAGGTGCATGCAGGTGTGCCTTGCACGGACAGGTGTGCACTTGGGTGCCCACGCGTGTGAGCGTGCGCACACACTTCCGCATGCGTGTCTGCACACGTGTGTCCGGTCAGACTCCCTAAGGGGGCACAGAAGAGCCTGGATCCCCTGTCCCTGGGCCTCTGGTTGACAGCCACTCTCCCCATCCTCTGTGGGCAGTGCGGCAGAGCCCCGAGGGTCCAGACCTGCAGCTCAGAGAGCTGTGGGCATGGCGGACAACCCTCAGTTTCTTTCCAGTGTGGGATCCTGGATGCTGAACAGAAGCCTAGCACAGAGGTTATTTAGTGGGAAGCAGGCAGGTGGAAGCATCCTCAGTCACGGGAGCAGGTGGAAGAGAATTAAAGAAAACACTGTATTTCACGGTAGACGGGCTTGATCCGGCCCCCAGGGTCAGGTTTCCCGTGAAGCGAGGGAGTCGTGAACAAGCGCCTGTGAATATCTGCAGACCCGCCTCCTTCCACCCCGAGTGCCGTGGCCAGGCCAGCGGTGCCCTCCACTAAGGGCTGGAGGTGGGGAGCAGGGGGCCATTGCCTCCCAACCCTCCTCGCCTGGGACACCAGAAAGCACCACCTCTGGGGAAGTGCGGTCACTGGTTCATGGCCAGATCTTCCCACCGCAAGCTGATCACAGCTTCTTCACCACTTTGTTCAGAATCCCTAGTCAAGTGAAGGTGGCGGGAGACCTCCCAAGGTCACGAGCCAGCCGGGAACAACAGTGAGTGAGGAGGGGTTTTTCACCTGGTCTTTCCCTCCCTTTGAAATGTAGGCAAATCTGAGACATGAAAAGCAGGAAGTTCCACAAATAAAGAGAATGGTAGCTCTATGTTGTCCAAGTACCGAACACGGCGCGCTGTTCGCGGACGTAACTTTGTAACACGTGCTGGGGTCTCTTGGGGAATCCACCTGCCCCCAACGCTGGGGGTCTGGGAGCTTACCTCCCCCAGCTGATAGACGAACACGTCACGGCTCGTTTTATTTCCTGACACACTTGCCAGTGGCCTCATTGTCGGGGAGCAGCCCATCAGATCTGATCTGTGTCTCCCTCTGCGCCGCGTGGACGCCAGGAGTGAGGGGTGACGGCCGCACGGTCTCTCCTCTGCTCTCACGGGCGTCAAGTGTAGGTGACTCCCCAGAGCCCCACCTGAAATGCCAGGGCTCTTTCTCTCCAAAGACCTCCGTGTTTTATCTCATTTAGTAACCTTGAAAATTCAGAAAAGCACAGCTGCTGTTTTTAACCTGACCTCAGGCATCTGTATGAAAGAGCACGTTTGTCCAATCCACAAAAAGAAGCAAAGAGTAGGTCCTGTTGCTTCCCCAGCGGTTTTCACAGCAGGACAAAGTCCCTGTTGGATATTTCTTTGCGGGGGCAGGCGGTCAACTTTATTAGGGCTCCCCAGGTGCCCTAGTGGTACAGAACTCATCTGCAAGGGACGGGAAGGATGCAGCTTTGATCCCGGGGTCGGGAAGATCCCCTGGAGGAGGAAATGGCAGCCCACTGCAGTACTCTAGCCTAGAGAATCCCACGGACAGAGGAGCCCGGTGTAATTCCATGCGATAAAAGACACCCATTTTAAGTGTAGAATTTGACAGATTTTGGCAATATTACCTTCACTTGTGACCTCCACAACCTCCAAGATCACCCCAAAAGTGTTCCTCTGTTCTTTGGAGCCTGATCCAAGTCCCAAACCTCCCTGGCCCTGGGCGGACACTGCTCTGACTTCCGTCACCGTCAGTCAGTTCCGCCTGTTCTAGAACCATACCATCATGTCACGGGACTCACACAGGAAATGCTCTTTTTCATCTGACTCTTCGTTTCTGAGATCAGTTCATCTTGTGTGTATCAATGGCTGCATTTCTTTCTACTGTGCGATAATTGTTTGCGGTATGAATATACATTGATGTGTTATATATTCTGCTTTTTGACATTTGGGTTGTTTCTAGTTTGGAACTATTATAAATAAAGTTGCCATTAATATTTGTGTATGAATTTTGTAAGGACCTGTGTTTTCATATCTCTTGAGGAAGCAGCAAGGAACAGAATCACTGTGTGTTTAACTTTATAAGAAACTGCCAAACTCTTCACCAGACACTTGTCATTTCGCATCCTCAGTAACAGGGTGTGAGCTATGGTTATCTGACTTCTTTGCCAACAGCCTAATCGTTCTAGAGGGCATGAGGTAGTATTCCGCTGTGGGTCCCTGATAACCCGTGCTGGCAGGTATCATTTCACGTGCTTTGGGGCTATTCGTATACCTTCTTCTGTGCAGTTTCTGTGCAAATTGCTAGTCCATTTATTACAGGGTGACCCATCTTAAGGTTATTGGGTTGTTGGAATAGATTATATATTGTCCTTGGCCAGATAAAAGGATTGCCAAATTTCCCTCCCAATCTGCCACTTGCCTTTTCATTCTAACTGTGTCTTTGAAGAGTAAGTTTGCAATTTGGATGAAATCAAATTTACCAGGTCTTTTAGGTTTAGAGAGTTTGGTGTCCTTGAATGCTGCAAAGATTTTTAGACATTGCACAATTCTAGCTTTTCTATTTAGGTCTGTGATTCATTTCTAGTTAATTTTGTGTGTGTGGTGTGACGTGAAGAGCTGGGAATCGTCTGGAGACTGGTTTGTTCCAGTAAGAACTGTTGAAGAGAGACTATTTCATCCCCATTAGAGTAACTTATGGAAACCCTCTTAGCCATGCACACGTGGGTGCGCTTCTGAAAAAATTATTCCCTTCCATTAGTTTATGAGTGTCTCTATGGTAATATTACTCTTTTATACACTGCTAAATTTTATTTTCCAACAACTTGTGCATGTTTTTCAAAAACATGTTCATGAAGGATACTGTTCTTGTCATTTTCTAGTTTGGGTATCAGTGTTATGTTGACCTTATGAATCAAATTAGAAAATGTCGCTCCTCCTGCGCTTTCTTAAAGTGACTGCGAAATTGGTCTTACTTTTTATAGTAACTGAGAAAAGGAGCAATAAATAGAATACAGAGAAGGCACCTGAGTCTGGAGTGTTTGCTGTGAGGCGGCTTAGCATTGTGGAGTCTATTTTAGTAGATATCGGGCTATTTAGGTGTTTTGTCTTTTCTTGAGTCAGCTTTGGAAAGCTACATCTTTCAAAGCGTTCATCCATTTATTTTTATTATGGTAAAAATACATAACATTAAATACATCATCTTAACCATTTTAAGTGTACAGTCCAGCAGTGTTTTAAGACCCTCTATAACTTCTTAATCTGGTGACACTGAAAGTCTGCTTCAGCGTTAGTCACCCAGTCGTGTCCGCCTCTGCGATCCCGTGGACTGTAATTCAGCAGATTCCTCTGTGCATGGGATTCTCCAGGCAGGAATCCTGGAGTGGGTTTCCATTTCCTTCTCCAGGAGATCTTCCCGGCCCGGAGATCAAACCTGGGTCTCCCGCACTGCAGGCGGGCTCTTTACCATCCGGGCCGCCCGGGACGTCCTCTGCATCAGCTGAACACTAGCCCCTCTCCTCCTGGCCCAGCCCTCTGCACCGCCTTTCCTCTTTCTTTTTCTGTGGTTTTGAGTGTTTCACACACTTCTCATGAGTGGAACTGTAGTGTTTGTCTTTTTGTAACTGGCTTACTTCACTTAGTGTAGTGCCCTCCAGGTTCTTCCAAGTTATATCATATCAGATATAACATGTTCGTGGCTGGACAGTATCCGTTCCCTATACACCGTATCTGACACATCACAGCTTCTTCATCCATCTATCAGTGAAGAGCGCTTGGGTGGCTTCTACCTTTGGTGGGTATCACTGTGATAGACTCGGTGTGCAAAGACGTCTTGGAGATCCTGCTTTGAATTTGGGGTGTATACCCAGCAGTGAGATTACTGGGACGGTGATCGTACTATGGGTAATGTTTTGAGGCATCTCCGTCCTGTTTCCCTGGTGCCTGTACCATTTTACGTTTCCATCCGCAGTATACAAAGGTTCCAGCTTCCCCACACCTTTGCTGATAGTGATTATTTTCTCCTTGTTTCTGTTTTCCTGGCCGCGCCCATCCTTGTGGCTGTGAGGAAATGCCCCGCTGCGGTTTTGATTTGCGTTGACTTGACGATTAGGGATTCTGAGCATCTTTTCGTGTGTTTGTTGTGTACATCTCCCTTGGAAAAGTCTGTTCCAATGGCCTAGTTTCAGTTGGGCTGTTTTTGTTGTGGCCGCTGTTAAATCGCAGCAGTTTCTGGCCCCACGGCAAACGGATCCAGCACAGACGTGTGATTTCCAGCAGCGAGATCGGATCTTGGAAGAGTCGAGGTGCTGACGCCAGGATGGCTGTGCCGGTGATGTCAAGCTCTCCTGTCCTGTGCCTCAGTCTTCCCATCCACGCAACGGGCTCACAGCACCTCCCTCAGCCTGCTGTAGGGTTACACAGGGAGACACATGTTTGGTAGAGCCCAGGGTTAGAGTCTGAGGCGTCAGCTCTGATTCTTATCATCTGTTTGCAGCTTACTGGGTCTACTGGCCTTACATTTGATGGGTCCAAGTATTGATATAAGAGTCAGATCAAGGAATTTACTGTGATGACCAAAACCACTGTTAGGGGAGCAGACAGGGTCATCCTGCCGTTTCCCCAGAGGCGGGACGGCGTGAGGCAGGATCGTGGCCGGCGGGTGGGCCGTGCACGAGCCTCACGCCAGACTGACCCTGACTGGCCACTTCTGCTCTTCATGGAAGTGAAGCTTCCGACTGAGGCAGAAAGTTGAAGCTGGTTCATTTAATTTTAGCTNTGGGGGGTTGGGGGGTGGGGGGTGCAGCAGTGGGTGGTGACGGAGATGGGGCTGGAGCCGGGCTGGCGGTGGGTGCGGTGCTGGGTGCGGTGCTGGAGCCGAGCTGGCGGTGGGTGTGGGGCTGGAGCTGGGCTGGCGGTGGGTGCCAAGGCTGGAACAGATCATGGAGCGGGAGAGCAGGATGAGCTCTGGTCACAGCCGTGGTCCCGACCTCCTCCCTGAGGGCTGCAGGGACCGCCTGNGAGATGGGGCTGGAGCCGGGCTGGCGGTGGGTGCGGTGCTGGGTGCGGTGCTGGAGCCGAGCTGGCGGTGGGTGTGGGGCTGGAGCTGGGCTGGCGGTGGGTGCCAAGGCTGGAACAGATCATGGAGCGGGAGAGCAGGATGAGCTCTGGTCACAGCCGTGGTCCCGACCTCCTCCCTGAGGGCTGCAGGGACCGCCTGCCACGCTGGTCTGCTGTTCAAAGAAAACGAGATCACGTAAGGTTTTGTAGCTTCCTTTTTTTTTTTTTTAAACAGAAAAAGAAAATAAATACAATGACTATGATTCCGACCCCACCCAGGAATGTGAGGCCAGACTAGTTAAACATTAGAAGTTGTTTTGAGCAGAGCAAGCCGTTAAAATGGAGAATTACCTTTTTGTTTTTAAGGAGCTGCTGTGTTTTAGAAGCAAAACGTGCTTTTTCTACATTGAATAGCATCGATGTCGGTCTGCTGAGGGCCAAGTCCAGGGCACCAGCAGGAGTCTGGCGGCTGCGGCAGCGGCGGAGAAGAGGGGGTTCGGTGCCTCGGGGGCACGGGTCCGCGGGGCCCGGGGGCAGGCCCGTCTGTGCTCTGCCCTCTCTCTCCAGCCCCGTTGGGCGCAGCCCTGCACGTCCACTCACTGCCCCTCTCAGCCCTGGTGAGGCCCGCGGCGGGGACAGGCTGGCCCGACTGGGCTCTGTCCTCCGAGGAAACCTGCCTCCCGAGGCCCCACCAGCCAGACTGCTCTCCTCGGGGGATTAAGCCTCAAAATGTGAACCTATATTTAAAATAAAAAGAGAGGGAGAGAGGCATTTTTTGAGAGAATTAAAAAAACAAACAGAAAAGTACTCAGGCCACACGGAGGAGACTGTCCATTACCCTTTGTCCTCACCGGACGTCTCTGCGTCCTCACTGGCCGTGTCCTCACTGGCCGTATCCTCACCGGCCATCTCCATGTCCTCACCGGCTGTCTCCCATGTCCTCACCAGCCAGTGTGACCATGTTTGGTCACAATAAACTGTGTATTCAGCTGAGACGTACCCGACGCCCAGACTCACCCACCCCTCTAGGAATCGATCCTATGGACTAAAATCACTGATCGAGAAGCACCAGAGCCCAAAAGCGTGTCCCCAGAACGCTGTATCACGTAAAAAAGGTGACGGCCCTGCATGCTGGCTGATGGGGCAGAGCTGAGTAAACGCTTGCAAGTCCACTCTGGAATTCTATGCATTTATTAACAATGCTGGATCAGTGATGTCTGAACGGATCTGAAGGAATGTCCGGTGTTCAGCGAAGCAAAAGAAGTCAGACAGGCACGTGTGCATGGTCACATTTCCTAAAAAACAGAAACGTTGAGAATCTGTGTCTGAGCAGAGAAGCAGAGGCAGGTGGACAGTGGTCACCACAGAGGAAGGGGGCGGGGGCACGCTAGGAGGGGCTGCTAGGAACTACTTCCAACACACACCTCCTCTTTTTTAGTCTATTATAATAAATGTATATTACTCTTAATATGACTAAGGGAAAACAGGTCAAATAATTTAGCAAAGGTCAGCAACAGTGACTAGTCCACTCCAGACACCCCTGGTAGGGCATTTCCATCTACAGAGGAGTCCCTGTGCGTCCCAGGCCAGGGTGCAGCAGATTTGCCCTGAAATGAGCTGGAGGACAAATATTTTCAATGACTAGGGCCACAGGCCCCTTGCACCATCTGTCCAGCCCTGCTGTTTATAGCTCAAAAACACCCACATGTCAGTGTGGCCATGCTCCAATAAAGCTTTATTTCTGGACACTGAAGTTTGAATTTTGTATAATTGTTTGTGTCATGAAATGTTCTTCTTCTTTTGATTTTCCTTTTCAACCTTTTAAAAATGTGAAAAGACTCCAGGGCGCTCACAGGAGCAAATCTAATGGAATCCGCATATCTGGTGCTAGAGAGATGCTGCCCTTTTGGACGGGGGATCCCCGAGGCCAGCTTTCAAGGAGAAGAGCAAGCGCTGAGCCGGGTGGAAAAAGGCAGGGCGGGGAGAGACTGGGTCCCGCCAACAGGGCCCCTGTGCCTCCCGCCCTCCCGCCCTGTTGCGCAGAAATGGAAGCTTAAGAGGCATCGCAGATGCCGGCCCTAACCGTGTCCCTGGGTGAAGAGACTTGGACCACATCGGGCCTGTAGCTGCGGTGGCTGACCGGGGCCCCCGGCCCAGCTCTTAGTTCCAGGAGACAGGCGTGTGTGTGGCCGGGCTTGTCTCCAAGACCCCAGAGGCCAGGCTGTGGCCCTGGAGGAGCAGCCCAAGCTCGCTGGCTGTGGTGTTCCAGCAGTTCAGGCCAGCGGCCTCCCTCTCCCCTCCCTGCCACCCCCTGCCCCTGCCCACAGCCCCGAATTTCCTTCCAAGTCGGCTAGGAGCAGGCTGTGCTCAGCCCAGGTCAGTTTTCCGGAGTGAATGACGCTGTCTTCCTACAGGCTCTCACGGTTTCGGGATAATAGTCACCCTACTTCCATCCACTGGGACGGTGATATGCTTTCAAAGTCAGGCATTGTGTGGGAACTGAGAGGAGGGTCCTTGCCACAGCTGCATGTGTGGGCAGAGGGCAGGCGTCAGGTGGGGTGAGGGAGCCCCAAGCTGCTGCATGGACCAGGCACCCAGAACACACAGGGGCTGGGACCCTGCCTGCCTGTCGTGTATTCCAGCAACCCGGCAACTGGAGACACAGTGAAGCCAGCTTTTGTCTCTAAACGGACCCTGACCTGACTTCATTCAGATTCCATTCTATCTGAGCAAGGAGAGGCAAAAAGTCTGTTCTTTTTTGTTCAGACCAGGTGTTTTGCACAAGTATCAGTATGATGAAATTTTCTGTAGCCATTGGTAGGTCTCTATCAAACCTATTAAAATTAAAACATCATTAAATGTGAGAAGATACTGGGTGTTCACACCAGCACGCCATCAGGTCCTCGTAAGGAGGGACTCGTCCTCTGAAGCAGCCGCTGAGCTCAGAGGCGATCTGGTCATCTCCACGCAGTGCGGCAGTGATGCTGGGATCACCATGGCGACCTGGTTTCTCAGGATGCCGGCCACATCCTAAAGGAAGATACGACCGTTTGCTCCAAGATGTAAAGCCGCCTGCAGCCTTGAAGCATTTCTGCGCTGATTCGCATTTTCTCTCTGCTGGGAATCAATTTTTGATGAAATCTGTTAAGAATATAGCTGTCTCTGTTTTGGAAAATAAAACAAAACCTGAAAATCCAGAAGAAAACAGCAGTGCGCTGTGAGGCAGGAGGGGGTGGGGCTGGAGGGGCTGGAGGCAAGGCTCCCCAGGAACAAAGGAGGAGCTGGCTGGAGGCGGGGAGCTGGGTGGACTGGCCCCAGGGTGGGGGCGGGGTGGAGGCAGCTGGCTGGACCTGGCCCTGGGGAAGGAGGCTGGGTGGACGCTCGGGGAGGGAGCTGGGTGGTGTGGCATGCAGTGGGGAGGGGGAAGCAGCTGGATGGACTGGCCCTGGGCCTCCCAGCCCCACTGCCTGGTGGCCACCCTCGGTGCTAACCAAGGACTCATCAGGAAACCAGGGCTGTTTCCTGCCCAGTAGCCAACACAGAACTCAGGGGCACAGAGGGCAGACTCCAACAGTCTGGCTCCAGTTCTGCCTCTGCCGCTCCCAGCCCAGACGGGGCAGTGGCCAGTCTGTCTGCCCGGTGTGAGGCTGATAGTGCAGGGTAGGAAGCCCTTATCTGGGGCCCGGCTGGCAATAAAGCCGTGGTGCCTGGCAGTTGCTATTTCTGTTTGATTTCACGTGAGGGCAGCTGAACATTAACTCGGCTGAGAACGGAGCGGCGTGTTTCCTTCTAAAGGGCCGTCTCTTCTTCCTCGGTGGTCCACAAGGCCCTCGCAGGCCTGGACGCTGGAGGACAGCGCAGTCACACGGTGACTCGGGGTGCAGGGGAGGGTGAGTGGGGGGCTCAGGAGGAGGCGGGCAGGCCCAGAGAGCTAGCCACCAAATCGCCACCTGCCCGCGGCCGCAAAGCGGTACTGACGCAGGCAAGGCAGAGCGGGAGCACCACACAGGCTGCTGCTGCCTCTAGGGCTGGCCAAGGCGTTTCTCTCTTTCTCGACCTTCTGAGCAAAAGCAGACACTGGGGAGAGTTGTGGCCGGTGGCCTCGGCTCCCCTCCCGATGGTGAGGTGCTGGGCGCTCCCGCCCCCCCCCATCAGGGCGGGGCCGGTCACCAAAGGCCCCAGCGACCATGGGCACCCAGTCCTTTCTCTCGGCTCAGTTGGTTGAAGCTGGCTGTGTATCCGACCTGACTGGTGTTCCTCCGCAAAACCTACCACCAGCTCTGAGCTCTCCTGTTTTAAGACTGAATTCGAAGCATTAACCTTAAACCTGGGCCTACACCGGACCGAGGGTGAGATAGCTGGAAGGCATCATCAGTCCAATGAACATGAGTTTGAGCAAATGCCAGAAGATGGGGAAGGACAGGGAAGACTGGTGTGCTGCCATCCACGGGGTCACAAGAGTCAGACAAGAACGAGCAACTGAAAAAGGACAACATGAGGCAGCTGGATGATCAGAAGGAGGGTCTAGGCCAGGCCTCCTCCTGCTCCTCCCTGGAGTCAGCCGTGGGGTGTGGACACTTCCCCCGAGCGTGCAGACAGGTGGCAGGGAAATTGCCCACGCTCTCCTGGGCTGTGCGGCCCAGCACAGCAGCTCTGACTTCCTCCCGCTCCGATGACTCGTTGGGGGGATTCCCACACGGGTGGAGGAGGCGGGCCTCCGATGGGCCTGACAGCTGAGGGATGGGTTCGAGGGGCTGTCGGCGGATCTCAGGTGGTGCCCAGTCTTGATTTCCATCCCCAGATCCAGCTTTGGTTTGGCCTCCGCCTGGCTCCCGGCCCGGCCACCACGAGAGGAGAAGTGGCAGATCAGGAGGACCATGGGCAGCAGCAGTGGGGATGATGGAGGAGTGGGCGGGCTTAAAGGAACCGTCAGGAGGCGTGCCGCTGCTCACAGAGGAAGCAGCGCACAGGTGCTGCTCCTGAGTCCCTGCTGGAGAACGTCGGGGAAAGGGCAATGGTTTCACCATTCTCCATGTGAGTAGAAAGTGTATTTTTAAAAAGTATATTTGAAGACCCAGAAAATGAAGATGTTATTTACTGAGATGTGTCTGACTCTTTTGATTTCATGGCTGCAGTCACCATCTGCAGTGATTTTGGAGCCCAGAAAAATAAAGAATGACACTGTTTCCACTGTTTCCTGTCTATTTCCCATGAAGTGATGAGACTGGATGCCATGATCTTCGTTTTCTGAATGTTGAGCTTTAAGCCAACTTTTTCACTCTCCTCTTTCACTTTCATCAAGAGGCTCTTTAGTTCCTCTTCACTTTCTGCCATAAGGGTGGTGTCATCTGCATATCCGAGTTTATTGATATTTCTCTTGGCCAGTCTTGATTCCAGCTTGCATTTCCTCCAGTCCAGCGTTTCTCATGATGTACTCTGCATAGAAGTTAAATAACCACGGTGACAATATACAGCCTTGATGTACTCCTTTTCCTATTTGGAACCAGTCTGTTGTTCCATGTCCAGTTCGAACTGTTGCTTCCTGACCTGCGTACAGATTTCTCAAGAGGCAGGTCAGGTGGTCTGGTATTCCCATCTCTCTCAGAANTCTGCATATAAGTTAAATAAGCAGGGAGACAATATACAGCCTTGATAGACTCCTTTTCCTATTTGGAACCAGTCTGTTGTTCCATGTCCAGTTCGAACTGTTGCTTCCTGACCTGCATACAGATTTCTCAAGAGGCAGGTCAGGTGGTCTGGTATTCCCATCTCTCTCAGAATTTTCCACAGTTTATTGTGATCCACACAGTCAAAGGCTTTGGCATAGTCAATAAAGCAGAAATAGATGTTTTTCTGATCTGGCAGAGGGACAAACAAGAATTTAGGTGGGTACTTATGCGTCTGGGACTTGGGGAAGTCAGAGAAACTTACAGGGCACATTTTGGCAATTTGGCCAAAATAATCCCCTCTACCCTGTCTCTGGGAATATTCAGTGACAGTTTGCGTTGTTCTTCACAGATTCTGGAACCAAGTTTGGGTTGCTTGGGGTTTTTTTTTTGTTTGTTTGTTTCTGTTTAGTTTGTTAAAAGCTTAATTCTCAAACTAATTAAAGAAACCTTTTTCTCTTACAATTAGAAAACATAAAACAAAGCTTTACTTAACTACTTAATGAGGATGTCAACAGAGAGACAAAAGAGCTGGCAAGAAAAGCATTTGAGAAATAAGACTATAATAGTGAGAAAATGAAAGCAAAAATGAGAATGTTAGGTTAGATATAAAATTGATTAACTTCCTTTAGAGCAACAACACCATAATGTTTGGGGTTATCTTCTATCAGGTCAAACACACACGTACACATGTACACTCACACCATATCAGCTTTTATAAGTTAGCTTACAACTTTAAGGGGCAGTTAGATGGATGGGCCCTCATCGGTTGTGGCTACTTGGTCAAAGGAGTCACATCCCCTAAGAGAAGCTTCCCAGGAAATAGCAGGATATCTAAAAATCCAAATGATCTAGTTATATTTTGGTTAAATATTTTGCTGCTTATGGCACAGATATAAAGAACATTTATTAATGCTTTTAAACTCAGGAATACACATGGTTTAACATTATTGCCAATTAACAGATAATGAAATTAAAGTTCAAGTAAGTTAACATAACTGGCACCAGACATATAGTCCAACTCTGACCTATCTTTCCACTATACCAGAGAAATATAACCAGATAAATACTATTTGTTGAATAAAGGAAAAGATACACTTTGTCCTTAGAATTTCAGGACATTCTAGAAAATTAGTGAATTACTACAAGAGTACTTGGTGTCTCAGTCAGTAAAAGAATCGGCCTGCAATACAGAAGACCCTGATGTGATCCCTGAGTGGGGAAGATCCCCTGGAGAAGGAAAGCGCAACCCACTCCAGTATTCTTGCCTGGGAAATCCCATGGACAGAGAGGAGCTTGGTGGGCTATAGTCCATGTGGTCACAAGTCAGACGTGACTTAGCGACTAAACCACCACCACACAAGAACAGTAGATGTTTTTGGTAGTAATCATACAGTGTGTCAAAAGTCAGTTTTCCTAATACATGTGATGGCTTTACACAGCTTTATCTTTACATAATAAAGATGATGAAAAATTTCCTGCAGGTTCTGAACTGGCATGTAAATTACTTGTCAACAATAGTAATGTATCATATATCAACAAAAATAATGGCATAAGAAAAGACACTCTACAGTGTGTAAGGAGAGTGGCACAAATGTCTTCTTCCTTTTTTCTTATATTATCTGTCAAATTCAACCAGAAGTCACATTTGAAAGACCATCTGAAATCATCTGAAACTTGTAAATAGGCAGAAAAGATTACAGAGTGCTCTGATAGTGTCATGCTGGGCTTGACTTCCTATNAGTGAATTACTACAAGAGTACTTGGTGTCTCAGTCAGTAAAAGAATCGGCCTGCAATACAGAAGACCCTGGTGTGATCCCTGAGTGGGGAAGATCCCCTGGAGAAGGAAATCGCAACCCACTCCAGTATTCTCGCCTGGGAAATCCCATGGACAGAGAGGAGCCTGGTGGGCTATAGTCCATGTGGTCGCAAGTCAGACATGACTTAGTGACTAAACCACCACCACCACAAGAACAGTAGATGTTTTTGGTAGTAATCATACAGTGTGTCAAAAGTCAGTTTTTGTAATACATGTGATGGCTTTATACAGCTTTATCTTTACATAATAAAGATGATGAAAAATTTCCTGCAGGTTCTGAACTGGCATGTATATTACTTGTCAACAATAGTAATGTATCATATATCAACAAAAATAATGGCATAAGAAAAGAAACTCTACAGTGTGTAAGGAGAGTGGCACAAATGCCTTCTTCCTTTTTTCTTATGTTATCTGTCAAATTCAACCAGAAGTCACATTTGAAAGACCATCTGAAATCATCCGAAACTTGTAAATAGGCAGAAAAGATTACAGAGTGCTCTGATAGTGTCATGCTGGGCTTGACTTCCTAT
>SJYA01005887.1:7221-21187 GCA_006410615.1 Neotragus moschatus | reverse complement strand
GGAGCAGGGAGGTGAGTTTTACCAGTGCAGGGTCTGAGTCCATCTTCAACAATCTGGATAACTTTTGCATTAACTCTGAACCGACTTTCTGCATTAACTTTTTCCAAAAAATATTGAATTGAACATGATTTATCTTAATTACTGAGCTTTTTGATATCTCCATAATTTTGCTCCTGGGGTGAATACCTAGAGTGCTCACGTAGTCTGGAGGATGCTGTATCTTTTGAAGAGCCCACTTCGGTCTAGACTCGTAAGTCCATTTTGCTCACCCTGTCATACTTGTCCCCCAGAGGACCTTGGCCCTCCTCTAGCTCAACCTCACATGATTCTACAGCATAGTTTGTGGATTATACACACAGATGAGATCTGGGTTAGGATGAGATCAACACAGGTTTGAATCCGACTGTCCTGTGAAACCTTGAAGGAACTCACTTCACTCCCCTGAGCCTCTGTTTTCAGAGAAAAGACCAACATCCACAGATACTATGGTTTTCAGACCATGTGAATAATCTAGGCAACCATCCAGGGTCTAAATGAGAACCAGGCACTGAAGGTCCTTGCTCCACTTAGATTTGGATAAGAGGTGAGCCTTGGGGATGAATCAGAACTCACAACAAAAGGACCAAAGCCTCCCAGCTAGTGCATGGCTTTAAAGGCAAACAATCCTGAGTCTGAATCTTGGCACTCCCACTTACTTGCTGTGAGACCCAGGACAACTATTTCAACCTCTCTGAGCTTCAGTGTTCACGTTTATTAATGGAAAGAATGCTTACCCCTAACGTTGTCCTGAAGATGAAGCCAGTTCCAAGTGCCTGACCCTCAGTCTGCTAAGGCTGCTAAAACATGAAACCACAGACTGGAGTGTTTGAGCCACAGAAGTTCATTTCTCACAGTTCTGGAAGCTGGGGGTCTGAGATCAGAGTGCCGGCAGGATCAGGCCCTGGTGAGGGCTCCCTTCCCCCCTTACAGATAGCCACCTTCTCCCTTCTGTCCTCACGTGGCGGGAAGAGAGTGAATTCTGCTGCCTCTTCTAATACAGACACCAGTCCTGTTCAGTCAGGACCCATTCCTTATATCTCCTGTGTGCTGAGTTGCTCAGTCATATTCGAATCTCTGCCGCCCTATGGACTGCAGCCTGCCCAACGCCTCTGTCCATGGGGATTCTCCCAGGCAAGAATATGGAGTGGGAGGCCATGCCCTCCTCCGGGGGAATCTTCCCAACCCAGGGATCAAACTCAGGTCTCCTGTATTGCAGGCGGATTCTTTACCACCTGAGCCACCAGGGAAGCCCAAGAATACTGGAGAGGGTAGCCTGTCCCTTCTCCAGGGGATCTTCCCCAACCCAGGAATCAAACTGGTGTCTTCTGCACTGAAGGTGGATTCTTTACCAGCTGAGCTACCAGGGAAGCCCTCTTATGACCTCACTTAACTTTAATTACTTCCTGGGAGGCCCCACCTCCCAAAACAGTCACTCAGGGGGTCAGAGCCTCAGCATATGAATTTTGGTGGGACCCAAATATTCAGTCCATAACACTGACATACGGTTAAGTATTCAATGCATATGAAGATTAAAAATACAAATTATTAAAGGTGAAGAAATTAAGGCAAGAAGAAAGGCATGCCCAAGAGCACACAACACGGGACTTCCCCGGTGGTTGGTTCAGTGGCTAAGACTCCGTGTTCCCGGCGCAGGGGCCCGGGTTCAGTCTGCACATGCGCAGCTAAGACCTGGCGCAACCGAAGAAAGAACTAAAGGCACGTCCCACGGCACGCGGACAGCAGAGCTGAGATTCAGGTCACGGTCCCGGGCGGGGTCCAGAGGCACAGCTCCCCCCACTGTGTCCCACCCTGTGAAAGTGACGGGCGCTCTGCTGTGTCCAGCTCTGCCATCCCACGAACAGTAGCCCATCAGGTCTCTCTGTCCAGGGGATTCCCCAGGCAAGAATACCGGAGTGAGTTACCATTCCCTTCTCCAGGGAATCTCCCCAACCCAGGGATCGAACCTGGGGTCCTGCTTTGCCAGACACACTCCTGACCGTCTGAGCCACCAGTGAGCCAGTCGCACACTGTGGATCCAGAAACTGGAAGTGTTTGGGCTCCAGAAAAACTAGAGCCCAGTTCTTGAATCTGGTGGCACCCGGTGATTCCAGGTAAATTCGGTGCAAGGCCTGGTCCTCTAGCACCTTCTCCCATCAAATGAGGCCCACCTCGGAGCGAGGCACTGACCACAGGCTGACTGCATGGCCCTGTGTGTGTGTGTGTGTGTGTGCGCGCGCGCACGGTGGGCTGTGTGTCTGACCTGAGGCTGGTTATAAACTGCCTCTTACCAGGGCCTTTACAGCAGACTCCTGCATTTCCCAGAATAATCTCGCTCATTACGATGCCGGCCGACTTTTCAAGCCAGCTCATTTTTCTTCCCTTTGTCTCAAATTCCAATACCCTGCCCTTTTCACGAGATTTCCGAGAGTGCCGTTCACAGCGCCCATTTGGTGGGGAGAGACGGGGGTGGGAGTGTCCCCAGAGGGTGAGCAGTATCTCTGCCTTAGTTTGAAAAAAGAAAAAAAAAAAAAAAGATGAAGGAAAGAGCTTTGTCTGCTAAATCTCCCCATTTTGGAATCAAATGTTATTTAAAATTCAGGACAAATTCTCGGCTCTCTTGCTGATAAATTCCACACGAGCATGGAGGAGAGGAAAGAGATGAGAGAGGGGAGGTATGGGGCGCCTAATTGTTCATCTCTAAACGGCCATTAAGTGGGCACCTACTGTGTGCCGAGTCCTGGGCTGGGCGCCAGGGACGTCAGAAGAAGCAAAGCAGCCGCTGTGTCCCTCCTGGAGCCTAAAGTCTATGGAGGAGACAGACACGACCAAACAAGCCGCCGCACTCAGAAATAGAACCTGGAGCCTTTGTTCCAGGGGGACGTATACGGCACTAGGAAAGCCTGCAGCCAGAACTTGATGTGGTCGGAGTCAGGAAGACTCCCCAAGTGGGGGCATTAGCCTTGGTACCTGAAGAGTGATGACTAGGGGTTAGCCAGCTGAGGAGGGGCAAAGTCCTCCAGGACAAAGGAAAAGCACAGGCAAAGCCCGTGGGCCAGAGGGAGCATCCGTGCTCCAAGAGCTGGCAGGACACCAGGGTCCCTGGATGCCCATAGCGACCGGGAAGCAGGGAGGCACCTGGCGATGCAGGCAGGGTAGGGTCACGCGAGGCGTCGCAGCCGTGGTACGGCTCTTGGTTTTTATCCTCGGAATGAGAAGGGGTTACCCAGAGGGTTTTAAGAGGGAGAGTGACAAGCGAGCTTTGTGGTTTGTAAAAGTTACTCTGGCCACTGAGTAGGGGACCGACTGGATCAAAGCAGGGTTGGAAAGTGGGGGCTAGACAAGAAAAGGTGGCGTCTTGGGCCTCAGTGGAGGGGTGATGGCAAAAAAGAGACAGATTCTAGGAGATTCCTCTGATGACGTCATCAGTGAAAAGTGAACGTGTTCGTCGCTCAGTCGTGTCTGACTCTTTTCGCTCCTTGTGACTCTTTGGACTCTGTAGCCCCCCGAAATCCTCTGTCCGTGGAATTCTCCAGGCAAGAACACTGGAGTGGGTTGCCATTTTCTTCTCCGGGGGATCTTCCTGACCCCGGGATCGAACACGGGTCTCCTGCCTTGCAGGCAGATTCCTTACCATCTGAGCCACTGGGGAGGATATCACTAGTACACCTGCAAAAATGGACCCCAATTCTTCCCTTCCCTGTATCCGCAATACTGACAGTCTCCCGTCACACAGATGCGGAGTTCAACCATAAGGCGTTCTTTGGCCAAAGGACCGCGGCAAACACGCTGTAAGAGAGCTGTAGACGTCAGCTGCCTGGGGAAGGGAAAGGCAGCCCACCCCGGTATCCTTGCCTGGAGAATCCCATGGACAGGGGAGCCTGGCTGGCCACGGCCCGTGGGGTCGCAGAGCGTCAGGCACGACCGCAGTGGCTGAGCACAGACACCATCTGCACCTTGAAGCTTGCTCTTCCTTGCTGCCTCGGAGACCACGTGACCAGCACAAGCTGGGCTAGCCTCCCGGAGCACGAGAGGCATGAGGAGCGGTCGCCTCCAGTCCCAGGCAGCAGCCTGAAAGTTGCCAGACCTCCTTTCCACGGATGAGGAAGCTGAGACCCAGAGCGCTTAAATGACCCATCCCATGGGAGAGAACCGACTCGTGCCCAGCCTGACCACTTTGCTCTAAGCGCGATGCTAGTTCTGCCGAGCGGCACAGAGGTGGTGTGCGTTCTGCCTGCAGTGGGAGGCAGAGCGGTGAGCCAAAGCAGGGTTTGCGGGTAGGCTGATCCTAGGAGAAAGAACAAGCGTTCCCCATGGGAGCAAAACCAAGAGCAGCCTTCTCCAGGCTGAGACCTCACTGTGCAGTGAGGCTGGCAGCCCGGAGGTGTGTGGTCGGCTTGGGGAGCTCAAAGGCGCCTGAGTGATCGGAAAGGGAGGGCGCGAGGAGGCACGAGGCGGCAGGGGGAGGGTCCGGAGAGGGTGATGGGCCCCAGCCAAGGCTGGAAGCCGAAGCCAGGCCACTTCCCAGGACCCTCTGTCCCCCATCTCCTGCTGAGGCCAGCTCTCAGCTGGCACCCTAGCTTTAGCCAAGAACTGGCTTCTAATCCCAGCTTTGATTCCTTACCGTACGATTTTGGGAAATTAAATCACTTGCCCACCCTGGGCTTCAGTTTCTCCCTCTATAAACAAAAAAGGCAGGCAAGATAAAGTGAATGTCTCTGAATCTAGTAGCCAGCACACACTAGAAGGTGAATGTCTCGTAGATATAGTGCGAGGTTTACGTAGGTTGAGTGAGTAGCGTAATTCCTGGTGCATAGTGAGTGCTCAGTACACACTGCCGTGACTGCTGCTGGTGGCATCTCAGAGCAGCCAGTTCAGGACAACCCTGGGGGTGAGCGTGAACATCAGTGGGCCTAGGCACACACTACCCGGATTTAATCCCAGCTCGGCCACCTTCTTGCCATGTGACTTTCAGCAAGTTACTTAGCCAGTCTGAACCTTAGTTTGCTTGCCTATAAATTTGGCATCCTAATGGTGTCTATCTCATTGGGTTGTTGTAAGGATTAGAAGAGATAATGCTGGAACTTCCCTGATAGGCCAGTGGCTAAAATTCCCTGCTCCCAGTGCAGGAGTCCCTGGTTCGATCCCTGTTCAGAGAACTAGATCTCACGTGCCTCAACAAAGATCCTGCATGTGGCAACCAAGACCCCATGCAGCCAAGTAAATAAACAAATACTAAAAAAGAAGTAATGCTCATGAAATGTTTAACTCCTAGCACCCGACAGTTATCAGACACCCCATTGTGCAGACAGCAAAGTCAAGACCCTGAGAGGCAATGAAACTTGCTCCAGGGAACACACCTAATACATGATAAGGCTAGGATTTATCTGAGAAAATTCCAGTTCCCTGTCTTGTGCCCCTAACTACTGTTCCAGATGTCTCTGAAGCACCTCCCAACAGCTAGAATCCTGCTAAGGGCATTGTTGCTTCTGACCGAAGTCATTGTAAAACTCCAGAATAAAGAATGACTTCTCTGGAAAAACTTTTAAATCCCCGGAGAGGTTAGAATTAATGTATGTTCCTGATATACAAGCAAACCACATTTCCAAGTTGGTTTTATGAGGGGAAGCTCTAAACTTCTATGATTCAAAGGTGGTAAATGGTAATGACAAGGTATTAAACTTTGTGGGGGAGTGCCTGCCTCAAATCCTCTCTGGAATGAGGCAAGGCGTAAATAAACAGCACCTAAAGAAGGGTGCAGGGGCTGGTCTTGACCTGGGAGGGAGAGCTGGTCACCCCTGGGCCCAGCACTAACCCACCCTGGAGCCTGAGTGGGACATTTAACTTCCTCTGCACCCGCATTTCCCTATCAATGCTTGTTTCTCAGTCACTCAGTTGTGCCCAACTCTTTGCGACCCACAGACTGCAGCACACCAGGCTTATCTGTCCTTCGCCATGCTCAAACCCATGTCCATTGAGTCGATGATGCCACCCCTATCAGCACAGTAATCCAAAATTTACGATCCTGACGGGAAAAAATGAAAGGGGATGCTAGTAATAACCACACCAGGACCCCAGACGTAAACTTTGTCCTGGTGATTCTGAGACACGGACACCCTGCCTATCGAAGTCAGAGATGACTCCAGATATTTGTAAAAGCTTTCACTCCTTTGATGTCTCTGGATAAAATCTGTTGCTAAGAACTGATCCTGTTCGGAGATTAGAAATGCTGGGACCCCACGGAAGGACCTATTCAATGAGACACAGTGGGTCAGGGAGAAAGCTGGCAGTGTCTGTTTGTGAAGAAGCAGGATCCCAATAGATACATGAAAACCACAGGGGATGAGACTGCAGGGTAGCTCCCTGGATCTCCGTGGCGTCCTCATGAGCTGATTCTGGCACAGACCCTGCCATTTCTCCCCATCCGTCAGGTGAACAACACGGAACAAAAGGTGAAAGAAACCCGTGGAGAGCAGCAGGAATGCTCGCACGTGCCCTCTCACCACCCCAGCTCTGAGGTGTCCTAACACGGCTAAGCTCATCGTCTTTGATGCTCTGTATCTTCCAGACGTTTCCTGACCCTCTGGTCTATCAGACACGACTTGGATCCTAATCCTGAGTTCCCCAGATCGGCAGGGTATGCAGGCCAAGTTGATGAAATAATGACTCAGCTGTCTGCTTGGCTCTTACGATCTGGTTGCAGGGAAAATCCTGGAAAGATCTGTTTCCAAACATACCCACCATCTGTTTAACTTGAACGTGAGCTGCTTGCTGAGAAGTCAGTGGTTCTACCTGGTGACTCTAATTATTGGAATAGTCTGGAGCTTGGTCCTCTCAGAGGACTCTTTGGAGATTTCTTCTCCTCAATGATGACACAAGAAGCCTCTTGGACTTGGCACTAACTCGGAAGAACTCGGAGCTCTCAACCAGAAACACTTCATCTCTTGCTAGGCTTCTGCTCCAGAATTTGATGGAATCATTCTTTAATATAGCTGCATTTCTACCCCACATCAGAGATGATTGAAGGCAGGGGAAAATATTCCTATGAGAAATGAGGGTTTTCAGTCAAGCAAACAGAAATCTGAAGGGTGATTTAATTAGAGCAGCAGGCTGGCTGGCGAATGAAGCAATGGATTCCCAGACTCCAGGAGGCGCCTGGGAAGGTACCCAGCTACTTGGAGTCTCTCTCCTAATCCATCTCCCTAGACTTCTGGGTGGCTCAGTGGAATAATGGGCACCAAGTGCTCAGAAACTCCAGAGTGCCGGCTCGTATGTAAATGATAGTATCTTGTAGGATGTGAAGTGTTTTTAAAGAGAAGGTCGCTGCTGATCAGTTACTCTCGTCACTCATACAGGACTGACAAGGCTCCTAAATTCTACGCTCTGCATACGTTGACAGCTTTAGACTGCATTTCTTCGCAGTATGGAGTCATCCTGCAGCAATTCTGTTTCCCTCCAGAGGAAGGCTGGTCCCTGGCAGTCAGCGGCAAGTGAAGGCTCCAACCAGAACTGAGGGACCCAAGACAGAGGAAGCAGAGTGTGGAAGGAACAGTCAAGTTCTTAGCACGTATCACAGGGTTCAGAGCCAACAGCTGCCATGCCGTATATACACAGAACTAAAAAATATTTGGGGGGAGAAAGGTTGTTTGCTTTTTCTTTTACTCTCTTTGTAAAAATAAAATTGATTGCTTAATTTATTTATTTTTTATTTTTGGCTGTGCTGCGTCTTCTTTGCTGTGCGGGCTCTTTGCTAGTTGTGGCAAACAGGACCACTTGCTAGGTGTGGTGTACAAGCTTCTCATCGAAGCGGCTTCCCTTTCTGCGGAACACGGTCTCTAGGGCATCGGGCTCCAGCAGCAGAGGTTAGACAGCGGTGGTGCACAGGCTTCGTGGCTCTGCAGCGCGTGGGGTCTTCCTGGATCAGGGATCTGATCTGTGTCTCCTGCATCGGCAGGTGGATTCTTCACCCACTGAGCCACCAGGGAAGCCCTCTTTTATTCTCTTGAACTGCAAAAGGAGCGATGGTTGATTCTTCTCTCTTGTTCCTTGAGGATAGAGTCGGCACCAAATTCCTCTCTTTATGTGTTCAGTAAATATTTGATTAATAAATGCTTTTTTAACAAGAGACCATTATAAACATATGAAGATTTTCCAAACATATTCAGGTCCCTAAAGGCATCAGCAACTTTTAATGGGGGTCAGTCCTGACCCGTGCCCTGCAAGACAGGCCATTCTTATCTTTCTCCCCTAAACTAGACAATAATGAACAGCGCACAGGCGCTTCTTTCCCTTCTCCCGTTCCCTCCCCAGGTGCCCAGATGGGTGCCACAACTGTCTGCACCTCTGGTGTCCCACGAACACAGGCAGTAAATTGTCTCTGTTTGGTTACTGCCTCCGGGTAGGGATCGTCTATGAAGTTATCGCAAGCGGCGTCAGCTTGCAGAAGTTGCATGCTCCCTGAAGACACCAGGAGCTTTATTCTGCTCTTCCCATCTGCCTGAAGACACCAGGAGCTTTTTTCTGCTCTTTCCATCTGCCTGTGATCCCATCTTTCTCATCACCATCGCCCTCCCCCAGGCTGAGCATCCTCGGAAAAGGCGCTTTACCTCTCTGAACCTAACTACCTCTCCTTTAAAACTAGGGATCTTACTTCCTGCCCCAGAGGGCGGCTGTGCGGAAAAGATGAGATATCGCATAAGAAGTGCCTAGCTTCAGGTGTGGTGCATTTTAAAGGCACAAGAGAGAATATCTGCTATTAATATCATCAGCAGCAGCTGATGAAAGGGTGGATAAGGGATTAGGTAAGATAATGTATGTAAAGTGCTTCACATCCTGCCTGGCACCTAATGAGCACTCTAGATGGCTGGCTATCATTAGGAGAGAGAAAGACATGTACATTACGAAAATAATAGTAATGGAAAGTAGGAAAGGATTACAAGAATACAAGGAGTTCTCAGCTAGATCAAAGGAGAAAGAGGCAGCTGCTTCCAGCTGAGCGCACAGGGTCAATGTTTCCCTCCCTTCCCCGGTGATAAGCATCACTCAGGAGTCTTATATACAAATTCACCTACTTTTATAGGAAGTTCACCAACTTACATACAAGTTCATTAACTTACATACAAACTCATCAACGATAGCCTAGGCCCAGTCTCCAACGAAGGGCCGGGAAATGAGCTAGGGAAGCTGTCGGTTTTAAAAGCACCCCAGAATTTATCATAAAGGAAATTTAGAAAACTGGGATGAATGACAGCAAAGCTGGGCCTTGACAGCTAGGTGGCAATAGCGATAGGAATCTCCACCTGTCTTTGAGAATCAAGCACTGTGCTCACACTGCCCATTAATCATCGGAAGCACTCCCGTGAGGTAGAGCGGTATCACTAGACCCATTTTGCAGATAAGGAAGCTGAGATTCGGGGGTAAAAGACATATAGTCACAAACCGGAAATGACAGAGCCAGGATTCAAGCACAGTCCTTTCTGATCACCCTGGTCCTTTCTGTGAATGGACCGTGTCAGCTGTCACCTTGCGGATTATGGAATGATCAGCCATCCTTTCTCCTACTCACCTTCTCATCTTAGCTCAGCTGTTTCTCCTTCAAGGAAATCTTCCCCATTTCCCCACCCCTGCTCTCCACCGCCCTTTCTCTCTTAACTTCTACCACGTTATACATTTACATGTGTGATTATGTGATTATTGCACACTAAACAGAGTGTGTGTACGTGCTAAGTTACTTGGGTCATGTCTGACTCTTTGCCACCCTATGGACAGTAGCCGGCCAGGGTCTTCTGTCCACAGAATTCTCCAGGCAAGAACACTGGAGTGGGTTGCCGTACCCTCCTCCAGGGGATCTTCCCAACCCAGGGATCGAACCTGCATCTCTTATATCTCCTGCTTGGGTAGGTTGCTTCTTTATCACTGGCACCACCTGGGAAGCCCCAGCACTAAACAGTCTCAGTTCCAAAAGCACAGGGACCTTGCTTATCTCGCTCACCACCATCTTTCCAGTGAATAAAAGTGTAATAAAAGAATTCACAAGCCAGTGCACATCATTACACGTCACCCATAGAATACAATTCAAGACTTCCTATGCTGTCCCAAGCTCAGCTCATTCTGACTTCAGTTCCAGACGCAGAAATATGACCTCAGATCCCCTTTCACCCAGATCCTTCCAATCTTCACAACATCTGATGGTGTTAATCTTTACACCCACTTCACAGATAAAGAAAGTAACATTTAGAGAAAGATAGTGGCATTCTCTAGCATCATTATGCTGCCAGTTTTTTAATAATCCTTGATATCAGTTTGTTCAGATTTTCTAATATTCCCGAATGATCTTAGGTGGCCTGAGGGTGATAAAAAGAGACAGTGAGGACCTGCATATGTATACGGCTTCTAAGAAGTTGTTGGGCTCAGCCTTAGAGGTCCTGAGACAAAGACATGAACTGTGAAGCCAAGGTCAAAAATATGGGAAACAGAAGAAATAAGTCCAAGACTGTACAGTCTATTTACAAAGCAGGAAACCCTAAACCCTTGTTATCTTGGGTGCTCTCCTGATGGAGGCAAAGCTTCTCAGAATGAACTGCATAAAACTGCCCAGACTGGACTGGTTTGGACACATAAATGCACACACACACATGCCTACACGAACTCACACGCCCACACAGACACACATGACCTGAATTTGTCCATATGAAGGAGCTGCCCCCTTACTCTCTCCAAACCACCTGACTTCCCTCTGAACACTGAGAGAGTATAGCTGACGACTAGGAAAACAGTGAATTTTCTACCAAAAGTATAGGCATGGATAAGATTTAATGTTATCAAAGAAATCAAAGTTTCTAAATCTTGGGATTACACAGTAATTTAAACACAAGGCTTGTGACAAAACATAGCATGATATAGCAAGACTGGTGGGAGGCTTTGGCAAGTGGAAGGAAAGGGAAGGTGGGAACTCAGGAAGAGCAGGAGAATGGAGATCGGGGCTCTCGGGTTTGAGCAGGTGGGAAAGAGCATCATGAAGTAGGCTCGGTGGGAAGCGGCAGCACACGCTCAGTGCCCTTTGTCACTCAAATGACGCCTGCCGCCTGGGTGCCACCTGCCCACCAGCAGAGGCAAGGAGCTGGGCACCTGGAACATCTGGATTTGGGTCCATTGACTACTTGGCTCCTTGAAAAAGAATCAAGGCAGTTCCCTAGAGGAGGGCTTGCACTGAATCTTAAGGAGACAGAGAGTCAAGGTGCGCCAGAGACCTTCTGTTATTTTCAGGAAATGAGATGTCAGCGATGGTGATCAAGAAGACAAAGGTGGCTGGAGAAATGCTCGCCCAGAGGGACTCTAACTCGAAGAAGCTGAAATGGAACACAAAGATCGAAGAGCATCGTTAACTGAAACAGGATAAGAAGCTGCGGGCCTGGGTGGACAATGCAGATGGCTACTGTTTATGTGCCAGGTCCTATCCCAAAGCTTCCACAAGCATTAACTCACTGAGACCACAAAACGACCCCATAAAGTCTGTGTACTGGGATGAAAGCCTTATTTACATAGAAATAAAATGAGATTCAGGGAAGTTAAGTTAATATATTCAGGGTTACACAGAGTAACAGGATTTGAACCCAAGGAGGCTGAATCGAAACTCTCGTTTCTCAATCACCAGCCATGCTGCAGTGTAGGGTATACAAAAGGCAATATTAAACGCCTAAAGGAAAGTCCTGACTCCCACATGGGCCTTCAGTATCATCTGTAGAAATACTGTATATTGACCAACCTAAAGTCACCCATCACAGGTAGTGGAGAGTGGGCACAAGGGTATAATTGGAGAAAGACCAATTGCCCAGAGTTATTAGATGGGATACATTGACTATATGGTGACCACTGAGAAGAGTAGGAGTTCTAGGTGGAGGAGGTGGGCTTAAGAGGGTTGCAAGCATCTGATGAACTTAGAGATTGTGCTCCGTGAGAGGGAAGTTATAACCTAGATGAACCTGGAGCACCCAGACTAGATGAGCCAGCATAAGAAGGCTCCTTAGGATCATCCTANCTATATGGTGACCACTGAGAAGAGTAGGAGTTCTAGGTGGAGGAGGTGGGCTTAAGAGGGTTGCAAGCATCTGATGAACTTAGAGATTGTGCTCCGTGAGAGGGAAGTTATAACCTAGATGAACCTGGAGCACCCAGACTAGATGAGCCAGCATAAGAAGGCTCCTTAGGATCATCCTAAGCACTGACTTCAAGCTGGTTTCACCTGCCAACTTAATAGAATCTTCGTGGTCAGCGTTGGTGGGGCGTGGGGAGAGCAATAGCATTTTACATCCTAGCCAAGTGGGTTGAACTCTGGCTTCCAAGTCCGTCGACTGGTGAGATCTCCGGCGAGGCTGCTGAGCAATCGGTGCCTCTATTTTCTCATCTGTAAAAGGCAGGCAATAATGGAACTGACTCCAGCGGGTTGTCTTGAGGATTAAGTTACATAATGCCAGAGACATGGGTTCAGTCCCTGGGACGGGAAGATCCCCTGGAGGAGGAAGTGTCAATCCACTCCAGTGTTCTTGTCTGGGAAATCCCATGGACAGAAGAGCCTGGTGGGCTGCAAAGAGTCGGACGTGACCAAGCACACACGCTTGCACAGCTACATCACTTAGCAAGGATCTGGCACTTAATAGAGGCTCGATAAGGATAATAAAACAAACTAACGCTTTTTTCTGTGGATAAGCCCAGCAACCAAGAGCTGCTTTGAGAGAAAAGACAGATGAGGAAGATCAAACTGAAGACTGATGCTTTAATTAGCTTGTCACAGGCCTGTTCATCTTCCCCTAGGATGATGAAGCGGTCAAGTCTACAATTCACGTTTGGATTATATCCTAGAGTTCATCTGCCTTAACCCTTTGAGGTAGGTGCATACCCATTTCACAGGTGAAGAAACTGAGGCTCAGAAAAGGGAAACAACATGCCCCAAGTCAAGCAGGAGGACAGCTCAGACTGCAGAGCCATGACTGTGTCCAGCTGCCAAGGCCACGGTCGCCTTGGCCTCCTAGGGGTCCTGGGCCCCTCCCCTCCTCCTCCTGCCCTCCCCTCCCCACAGCTGGAGAAGCACCAGCCCCACTTCCACCATACGAGGCCTGCCTTTCTGCCTTTGGTAAGGAAGCTTGCCACAAGCATTCATATCCGCAGAAGTGAGAGAGGGCCAAATGGCACACTCGCTTTCTGTGCGTGATTATTTTTAATCTGACCCTTCCAAAGTGCCTTTTGTATATTGTGTTGATTGGTTGTTATTGTTGGAACGTGGGTCTAAGAGCTAGTTTTAAAACGTAAGTGCGTGTAAGGACAGGTCTCACGGGTGGCTGTGATCCTCCAGGAGGTACGTGGGCGTGTGTGCGCCGTGCCTCATGTGTGGACCTAGAGTGTGTGTGAGGGGGGTCACACGCACGTGTGTATGTGCGTGACTGTGTGCGTGTGTGCTGCCCGTGTTCATCCCTGTGCTGAGGGGATCTGCATTTATACGCACACGGCTCTTAAGAATCACATGGGATCCTGCGTGTTGGTATGTGTTTGTGTATTGTTGTTGCTTGTGGAGCTGATGTGCTAACCATTGTCGGTAGGAGTGAGCTGTGTGTGTGTGTTGTGTGTGCGTTATACGGGTGCCCATCTATTGCACGAGTTGGTTGTGTTAGGTGTGTCTAAATGCCTTTGCCATATGGGTGTGTCCTGGTGTTGAAGGCTGCGTCATATGTGGATATGCCGTGGACCTAGGCAGTGCGTCTTCTGGGCACAGATACACAGTGCCTATATATAGTGTCGCAGAAGGCAATGGCACCCACTCCAGTGCTCTTGCCTGGAAAATCCCATGGACAGAGCAGCCTGGTGGGCTGCAGTCCGTGGGGTCGCTAAGAGTCGGGCACGACTGAGCAGCTTCACTTTCACTTCTCACTTTCATGCA
>SJYA01005886.1:21663-45914 GCA_006410615.1 Neotragus moschatus | reverse complement strand
TCTAAGAGATACATTTACAGTTGCTTCTGGTGATGAAATTCTAGCCATTATTTCAGGAAGGAGATTGATTCACAGATACAGGACTAAGTAAACTGGGGAGGCACTTTATGGGTCATTACGGGCTATTCTTTCTGTGAGGCAAGTGGAGTTTCCAGTCACAGGGTAATGATACCTACAGTAGTGCATCCATAACCCGTCCATCTTTTGCTCCTTAGTTATTTGTGTATTTTGTTTGTAAGAAATAGACTAACAAAATCACACAAAATACTTATTTTTGTAATTTAATGATCTAGGCCAAAGTAACTAACAAATAAGTTCATGATAGCTAAAATTCCACTGGAAATGCCTCGTCACTCACTCACCTCACTATTATGACAACACAAGTGTTCACCTTGGTGCTTACCTCCATTCCTTAAAACAAAAGGACCATCCCACCACAAAGAAAGACTCTAGGTAGGTACGAAGAAAACGGCAAGGGAAAATCCAGAAATCAGATCCAAAGCACAGGACAATCAGTAAGTGCAAGAAAATACATACTATGGTTTCACAGAATATTTTTAAATGCTTTTCCTCTAGATATAAAAGGTCAGATTCATTTTGATTACCCTTTGTATACTTTCTGAAGTTTCAGATTTATGAAACAAAATGATTATTTACTATGTGTATAAGTTCCGGAAAGCATTTCAACAAACATTAAGATTTTAGGTTTTGTGGAAGAACTTTACCAAAAGCCTTTTTTTTTTTAATTAAAAACAAAAAAATTTTTTTGAGCCTAAGTTACCATTTTTTGCCCATGCAGTACAGCACACAGGCAAGTAATCACAAACACATAAACACACAGCCCTAGTGTTATGGCAGAAAGCTTTTTTACCAAATGCCTATTTTTAGATGACTTCTGCATCAAACTATACCATCATCTTTTTTAAGAGCAAACTTTCATTTCAAAATGTTTCTAAAAGTATGTTCAAGCCTTTGGGGGAGTAATCCAGCTGTATTGCTGAGCCCCCTCCCTTTTATGTTTTTCAAGGTTGCACAAGTACAAAGAGTGGATTCACCCTGTTACATAAAGGATGTACTTTGGGAAGACTGGAGTTACTTCCAGTTAGCAAGTTCTTCGCCACCCAGGCAACAATTTATCACAATTTGACAAGATACACTTTTTACATTTGAGGTTAAGAAGGAATGTAGAAATAGCTCTGGGCAGAAAGGAAAGGCTTGCATGGAAGTATATAACCTGTTGTGATCTGATATTTTACTCCACACCCATATTATAAATAAACACAACTGGAAAAGAAAATCCTCCCAACACTCTCTGTGCTACAACCAAAGCCCGTGTGCTATATTAAGAGAAGTGGGATATATGTTTGCATTTGTAGGGAGGGGCTGGTGGTTTTCATGACAAAATGCTTCCTTTCCTTTCCTTACCCTCAAAAAAAAAAAAAAAAAGGAAAGAAAGACTCCACAAACTTTGTCACAGTAGTTTGTAATTTGAAGTTCAGAGTTAGGATTATAAGCAATTAGAGAAGTACAGTCCGTTTTCATTTATAGGTGGCACCAGTGGTAAATAATCTGCCTGTCAGTGCAGGAGAGGCAGGAGACATGGTGTTTGATCCCTGGGTTGGGAAGATCCCCTGGAGGAGGAAATGGCCGCCCACTCCAGTATTCTTGAATGGAAAGTTCCATGGACAAGAGGAGTCTGTCGGGCTACAGGCCATGGGGTCACAGAGAGTCAGGCACAACTGAGCTTGCCTGCAGGCAGGTAGATTATCCATAGGTGGTAATCGTTGATAAAATCTGGCTCACCTCTCTTTTCTGTCCCAACACTCCTGAGGCTTCTCTCCTTCCAAACACCTCCTTAAATCTCTATGATTGCAAAATAGTCACTAATCTCGAAGATGGGCCAGTCTTTCAGGAGAAAGGAGCACAGGTATCTGAAGGTGAATGCGTGCCATTGTGGTAATCTGCTGTTTTGAATGGTGACCTCACCAGGCCATGCCATCCGCAGAACCCTGCCCAGGTGCTGGTCTCCTCCCAGTATGTTTACCCCAGACTATTCTAGAAACAAACTAGTCCTATGACTCAGCTCTAGTGCTGTGGTATTTTGTAACACTTAAAATAAGTCACCAGAAGATGTAATGATTTTATATTTCTTTAGGAAACAAACAGTGTGGACCATTGTATTTTGAAAATACAGGGACGTTTAGATATTAGTGTTATCTGTCAAAACCCAAACAAGTGAAGTTGCTCAGTCGTGTCCAACTCTTTGCGACCCCATGGACTGTAGCCCACCAGGCTCCTCTCTCCATGGGATTCTCCAAGCAAGGGTACTGGAGTGGGTCACCATTTCCTTCTCCAGGGGATCTGCCCGACCCAGGGATCAAACCCAGGTCTTCGGAATTCCAGGCAGACGCTTTAACCTCTGAGCCACCAGGGATTTTAAATTTTTTTTTTTTCCAGGAAACTCAACTCAATTATTCTTTTTGGGGAGTCCACTTTGGTGGGAAAGCAGAACCCCGTTATTTTATTTCCACATATAGTAACCCACTTTCAATTGCTGGGCTGAGAATTACCCAATGTAGGTTCTGCAGTGACTGCTGTCTCATTAAACAAGCATGCATTGACGTCTTGTTATGGATTAGAACTCTGCAAGGTGCTAAGCTTGCAAAGATGGGTGAAGCAATCCTTGTCACCTGCTAGGAAGGGGAACAGAGCCAAGGAGAAATGCTTATAATTTAGCATGGAGTATGTATGTAACTTTTAGGAGGTGCCCGAGGTCCCATGGGTCTTCCCAGGTGGCCCTAGTGATAAAGAACCCACCTGCCGATGCAGGAGAATAGACACGGGTCGGGAAGATCCCCTGGAGGAGGGCACAGCAACCCACTCCAGTGTTCTTGACTGGAGAATCCCATGGACAGAGGAGCCTGGCGGGATACAGTCTATAGGGCTGCACGCTGTCAGACACGACTGAAGTCACGTAGCCTGGGAGGGCGCACACTCAGGGCACCGTGTGCACTTGGAGAGGCTTCGGTCACTCGAGGGTGTGCGGAGGAGCGCCGGGGAAGGTTTCCTATGAGACAATGCCTGAAGGGAGTCAGAGGGGAGGCGTCTCAGCAAGGGGGAAGGGCGTGCGGCGGGGTGACAGGCACAGAGACACCTGCAGGATGTCAAGGTGCCTTAGAGAGCCTGCTGCATCCCGGGAAGCAGGAGCGGGTGTGTGTACAGTGGGGGAGAGACAGAGGCAAGGGCAGTCCAGTTGCTCAGTCGTGTCTGACTCTTCGTGACCCCATGGACTGTGACTCCCCTGGTGGCTCAGATGGTAAAGCGTCTGACTACAAAGCAGAAGACCCAGGTTCAATCCCTGGGTCAGGAAGATCCTCTGGAGAAGAAAATGGCAACCCACTCCAGTATTCTTGCCAGGAAAATCCCATGGACAGAGGAGTCTGGTAGGCTATAGTCCATGGGGTCACAAAGAGTCAGACACGACTGAGTGACTTCACTTTCACTTTTTCATGGACTGCAGAGGCAAGGGAAGACATTGGAAACGCAGACTGGGCCAACTCATGGAGGCTTTGGGGTCCTGTTGGTGAACTTGAACTTTACCGTTAGCCCATGGGGGGTTCCCTTGTGGCTCAGCTGGGAAAGAATCCACCTGCAATGTGGGAGACCTGGGTTTGATCCCTCAGTTGGGTATATCCCCTGGAGAAGGGAAAGGCTACCCACTCTAGTATTCTGGCCTGGAGAATTCCATGGACTCTATAGTCCATGGGGTCGCAAAGCGTCGGACACGACTGATTGACTTTCAATTTCACTTAGCCCATGGGGAGCCACAGGCTTTCATGGGTTTTCAGCAGAGGACTCACATGGTCAGAGTTGCTTTTTAGGCAGGTCAATCTGCAGAGGAAGAGAACTGAAGAGGGCAAGGCTGAATCCAGGCAGAAGCGCTGTGAGACTCCGCCAGGAGTCAGGGTGAGCTGGACAGGAACGTGCTAGGAATGGGGAGGGGAGGCAGCCTCGAGGATCATAAGCATCAGAAGGCCGGAAAGGGATGCGTGATCGGGCACAAGAGGTGAAGGAGCCGGAGAGGTCAAGGGTGATGGGCCGTGTCCTAGCTCAGGAGAAGGGAAGGATGGAGACACAGCAGACAGAGGAGAAAGCAGTGTCTGCTTGGAGTGAGGTTTTTCCTTCGCCTGCTGCCCTTACACACACACACACACACACACGCACACGCACACACACTCGTGTGCGCACACACGCTGCTCTCTCTTTCCCTCTCTCACACATGCCCATTTCTGTTATGTACATTTCAGGAATACAGCGTGATAGTTTGACATCTGTCTTCACTGATGACCTCCGAAGCCTGGGTACCTCCCATCACCTGATTGTTTTTCCCAATTTTTGTTGAAGTATAGCTGATTTCCAGTATTGCGTTCTTTTGTTTGTACACACTATTTCAGTTACCCTGTCCCGCTCCCGTTGTGCCCCGTGCTTGCCTTACAGGAACACCGCTGGACTCCGTTCTAATTGCGTGTTTAATTGTCTGTCTTCCTCACTCAGCCGTAGGCTCCTTGGAACGAGGACTGTGTTTGCCTTCCTCACTATTCGTTCTCATGTCAGCAGTTTGCCTGGCACATAATAGGCAGCGATAAATATGTATAAAGGGGACAAATGTAGTTTTCAGATCATAATTAAGAGTCAGCCATGCATTTTCAGTTAGTTTTCTATGTGGGTTTTTGTTGGTGGTTTGCTGTGTTTTGAATGACAGCCCTGCTGAAGTTACTGGATGAAGAACTGGAGGTGTCACGCCAGTGAACCTGGCTTCTAGTCCCAGTCCTGACCTTGGTCAGATTTATGTCATTAGACAAGGAGCTTACTCCCTTCCTGGGTATCATTTCTCCCTGGGTCTAGTTAGGAACAGGGACAGGTCTGATCGCTGGGGTTCTGCCTGACTCTGATGTTTTACAAAAAAGGGAGACATCTTATAGGGCAAACCAGAAGGAAAAAAATAGTATAACAATACATTAAATGCTTTATTAAGCAGGAGAAAAAAGAAACCCTCAGGAAGACAGAAAGCTCAGACTCCTAAGTGTAGTTGCCGTTAAGCCTTTCAATGTTGTCCAGCCATTTTGATAGTATGGTTAGTCCTTCAGTAATGCCTGACTTTTGCAACCCCATGGACTGTAGCCCACCAGGCTCCTCTGTCCATGGGATTTTCCCAGGCAAGAAGACTGGAGTGGGTTGCCATTTCCTTCTCCAGGGGATCTTCCCGATGGTACAGGTTTACGAAATTAAAGAGAAATCAGCTCAAGTGATACCTGCTGCCTGGGGCTGTGTGGTGTTGCCACACTGTTCTCAGATCTGACGGTTCCGAGGGTTGACCGTCAGGATAAGAAACAGGTTAAGTGAGACAATGTCCTTGTCCTCGGCAGGCTCAGTATGTGCCTGCCCTTCCCCACAGCAGCTCCCTGTGTGCTCAGACTCTCTTTGGCCACCAATGTCTCTCTGTCCTCAAGAAGCCCTGCATTGATTCTGCCTCTAAATGAGTTTCCCTTCTTGCAAAGCATCATTATCCCCCATAGAAAAGAATGTGAGCTCAGAGGCTTCTTTGTCCAAAACAAAACTTTGAAGGCAAATTCCTTGAACTTTTGAGACATTCAACCGGCAGTAGCTCCGTTCCTCGTGGCTGCATGTATTTAACTCTGTCAGGAACCTTTGACATGTTTTCTGCAGCTCTGTTCACTGTGAATTCCTGGGGACCTTTCACTGTTAGAAATATAACTTGAAAGGGAAAGATGTATTGTTCTTGCTGATGCTGGGAAAGATGGAAGACTGGAGAAGAGGGCGACTGAGGATAAGATGGCTGGATGGCATCACTGACTCAATGGACATGAGTTTGAGCAAACTCCGGGAGACAGCGAAGGACAGGGAAGCCTGGCAGGCTGCAGTCCATGGGGTTGCAAAGAGTCAGACATGACTCAGCGACTGAACAGCAAAACTTTTGTTTGGTTTTTAAGCAAGGATGGGGCTTCCCTGGTGGCTCAGATGGTAAAGCATCTGCCTGCAATGCAGGAGACCCGGGTTCGATCCCTGGGTCGAGAAGGTCCCCTGGAGAAGGAAATGGCAACCCACTCCAGTACTCTTGCCTGGAAAATTCCATGGACTGAGGAGCCTGGTGGGCTACAGTTCATGGGGTCGTGAAGAGTCGGACATGACTGAGCAACTTCACTTTCACTTTGAGGCAATGACGAGAAACTCATTTGTTTTACATTGATTTGTAATAACCTTTTTTTTTTTTAAGGTAAGGGTTCTTCTTACCTCTTGAAACCTTTTTTAAATGTATGCAAGGAATATTGGACTTCTCCTTTTATATGCCAGGCACTGTTTCAGGCAGCGGGATACAGCGTCTCTGACCTCGTGGAGCATACTCCGGTGGAGGAAAGAAGCCGGTAAACAGACGCCAAGTAACTACGCAATATGACAGGGAGAGACTTCTGCTGCTCAGAAACTCGAAGCAGGGTAAGAAGCACAGGGTACTGCTATTAGATATCAGGAAGTCAGGTAAAACCTCACTGACAAAGCTGCATTTGGGCAGACTGGAGCAAGCCTCGAAGATACCGGAGACTGTTGCAGTGAGGGAACAGACAGGACTGAGCCCCTGGGGCAGGACCGTGTGTGGCTGATGGAGGCCTGACAAGGAGGCTGGAGTGGCTGGAGTGTGCTGAGCAGGCGGGAGAGTGTGGGAGGCATGGTCAGAGCGCGTGGGCAGGGCCCAGATCCTGGCCAGCGGTCCAGGCCCTCATGGGACTTGGATCTCCCTCCAAGCGAGATGGGAAGAGCTGAGGGATTCGAGGAGAGGAGTGATCTTGTTGTGTGGAGTTGGAAGGACCCAAGGGGAGCCCAGCAGAGACGATCTTGCTTCGAGGTGCTGGCACCAGAGTGGTAGCAGTGGAGGCGGTGAGAAGTAGTTCGATGATGGATATTATCCTGCAGGCAGAACTGGGAGATTTTGCTTAAAGCTTGGAAGTGGGGGTTGAGGAAGACAGTGGTGTTAACAGTGAATTCCAGTCTTCTGGCTCAAACGACTGGAAGAATAGAGTTGCTGTTTCCCCAGAAAGAGGGGATTACAGGTAGAGCAAGCTTTCCCTGGTTTCGTTATGTCTCATTTTTCTTTAAGGATGCCCTTGAAGTCAAGGGTTCCGTTTTGGGCATGTGAAGTTTGTCAGATAGCCGAGTGAAGATGCTCTTATGGACGTGTTGACAGGCGTGAGTCTGATAGGCGCCCAGGTGTGGAGACATGTATTCGGATACTGTGTCAGTGCAGAGATGCTATTTAAACCCGTGCACGTGGATGGAATCATCTGGAAAGTGGGTGTAAACAAAGATGCGTCTGAGGGCAGACCTGTAGCACCCCAACATTTGCCGGCTGGGGGGTGCCAAGGAGCTGGCAAAGGAGGCTGGGAAGGTGTGACCCACAAGGAGAGGAAAGAGATTCGGTCCAGGAAGCCCAAGAATAAAATAGAGGGTGAGATCCCCTCTGTCAGGTGATACCATGTGTATACACACGTGTATATACATACACACACATGTATGCAAAATGTGGCTTCCCAGGCGGCACGGTGGTAAAGAATCCGCCTGCCAGTGCAGCAGACACGGGAGACACCAGTTCCATCCCTGGATGGAGAAGATTCCCTGGAGGAGGGCATAGCAACCCATTCCGGTATTCTTGTCTGGAAAATCCCACCAACAGAGGAGCCTGGCGGGCTACAGTCCACCGGGGCACAAAGAGTCGGATAAAACTGAGCACACCACACACATACACACAAAATATACCTCTGTACAGGATACGACTTCTTAACTTGACATTACTTCATAAAGCATTTTCTATGTCATTAAATATAATTTCCATGCATGGATTTTAATGACCCCATAGTATTTCATGTCATGGATGTCCTGTAATTTACTATTCTCTGACTGATAGATGTTTGTATCAATTTTTCAGTTTCATAAATAGTGTTTGTATACACATCACGGTGTACATATTTGTGTCTTCAATATAAATTCCTAGAACTGGAATTACAAATCAAAAGTGAATATTGTGTTAGCGAGTGTGTGTTATGAATGTCCATCCAGAAAGACTTTATCAACGTTTGCCTTCACCAGCTTTGTAAAGGAGGAGTGCTTATTTTGCCGTGGCTTCCCCAACATTGTATAACCGTTGTTTTCAAGGTTGTTGTTTTTTTTTTTCTGACCAGAGAGTAAAAATGGCTTATCAAAGATGTTTGCAACTGTTCTTGGTGAGCTTTTTATGGCTTTGTGTATCTTTTGTACCTGTCTCTTGTCAACATGCCTTCCAGGTGGCAAAGAATATACCTGCCAGTGCTGGAGATCCAAGAGACACGGGTTCAATCCCTGGGTCAGGAAGAGCCCTTGGAGTTAGGCAGTGGCAACCCACTCCAAAATTCATGCCTGGAAAACTCCATGGACAGAAGAACCTGGCAGGCTACAGTCTGTGGGTCCCAAAGAGTCAGACATGACTGAGTGACGAGCACTTGTCAATGTACCTGTTAGAAACATACATTTTTCTTAGATACTTGGTGAAGCCACTCATGCAGTAAGGATATTGATATTTTGTCATAGTGGGGTTAATATTTTTCCCAGCTGTTTCTGCTTTGGTTTTGTAATGGCATTATATGACTTATAAACTTTAACGTTAAACTGAGAAAATTCATTGCTATCTGAAAGCAATATATGTATGTAATTTATAACTCAAGATTTCTAAGTTTTAAAGTCATTTATTTTTAGGTACTGTTAAAGGTAAGGCCCTAACCTGTCTTTCTTCCCCTTGAAGTAACTGAATATACTCAGCCAGGTAAGAATTTCTATTATATGTTCCAAATGCAGCCTCTCACTGAACACGTGTAGAACAAGGCAACATAATTAGTAAACAACCTGTTAAACAGCGCAGGCTTCGTTTGGTCTCACAACCTGCTTCCGTGTGATTCTTGTATCAGTGAGGACATGTGCTGTGATAAACAGCCCACATCGCATCTCTGCCTTGTCCGGAAGGAATACCTGTCATTTCTGTCTGGAAATCCCACTGGCAATATAGAGGGTTTCCCTGGTGGCTCAGATGGTAAAGGGTCTGCCTTCAATGCAGGAGACCTGGGTTCGATTCCTGGGTCGGGAAGATCCCCTGGAGAAGGGAATGGCAACCCACTCCAGTACTCTTGCCTGGACAGCCCCATGGACAGAGGAGCCTGGCGGGCTACAGTCCCTAGGGTCGAAAAGCGTGACTGAGCGACTGACACGGTCACTGGGTGATGCAAAGTTGACTTCGGTGGTGTTACCCGTTATCCTGGCCTTATTTGTGTTCAGAACCCATTTTGAATGCTAAATCGGAAGAGCTGATCATGCATGTGACAGCCAGTCATGCGTGTGACGGCCAGTCATGCATGTGATAGCCCCGCTTGTGTGTGATAGCCAGTTCATGCGTGTGTGTACCTAATTCCTCAGTTGTGTCCAACTGTTGGCAACCCCATGGGCTGTAGCCCATCAGGCTTCTCTGTCCACGGAATTTTCCAGGCAAGAATGCTAGAGTGAGTTGTCATTTCTTCCTCCAGGGGATCTTCTCAACCGAGGGACTGAACCCACGTCTCCTGCACTGGCAGGCTGAATCTTTACCACTGAGCCTCCTGGGAGGCCAACAGCCAATCATACACGTATATTAAATCTTTGCCTGCACCCAGAGATGCTGTTTTCTGCTAACAGTCCAGATTCCAACTTTTATTGGGACACATACGTATATTAAAGCTTAGCTTAAACACGCCCTTTAACTTATGTGATAGTTTCCAAATACCCATTCAGCCACCGCTGTCTCACTCCATTATCGTGACTGAATACTAGGAGTCTGTTTTTCTGGAGTGAGAATAACACAGGGTCAGATTCACGTCAAACTGCCACTCATTAAATGCACGATAAACACATCTTAATAACCTGACGATTCCAAGTGCTACCCTAAAGGTATTTTCAGACATTATTTCCAAAACACGTTCTTGTTCCAAGTAATGTGAGTAGGCCTCACAATTAACTAATTTCCAGCCAAGTCTGAAATATCAAAGGTTAGTGCCCAGAGATGGTAGCGTGTAAAAGAATGGGAGCTTGTTTTCACGTTCAGCTGTGTTGATTTTACAACTTCAGGACTGGAAAACGGCCAGAAGACTGTATTAACCTTCTTTTCAGTCTTTCCTAAGAATTGGCTGATGTCTAGGATGCCAACTAGTAAGTAAGAATTCATGCTTAATTCTGTTGAGCCCAGAGGACGCCTCCTGATATCTGTAGAGTTAACCACAATGGCTAGAGGTTAGGGATTGAGAGAGTAAAGTCACGTTTTTAACCCCAGTGTAGGGTATTTGTTTCACCCGGCATCACAGTCAAGTCACCGGGAGTGCTCGTGAAGCCCAGAGGAGAAAGAAGTTTCCACGCACATCCACTCGGTTTGGGGCTTAGCCTGTGGTTGCTTGGTCCTTACTGGAGCTTAATTTTTAGCCCCTTCTTTGGCTACAGTTTTAGTTCCTATTAATATTTAGCCCCTATAATATTTCCTTGGCCTCCAGATTTATAGGTTAGAATCCTCATAACTGTAGCTTTGTTCCCCATTTCCCATTTCCGACCCTTCTATCCTCAGGCCCACGGCCCCTGTTCCTTGGTCAGGCTCTGCAGAGCTGTGCAGCTCGGGCTTAAAAGGCTTTCTCCGGTCACTCAGACACATTGCCGAGAAAATACAGATACAATATTTTTGATATGATTTGGTTGAACCTGGCTTGCATACTTCAAGAAAAGCATAGTTTCAAGTAAAACAAAACAGAACTGAAATTTATTCAGAAGCCGATAAGCTAGTAACCTTTTCATTCAAATGCAAGATGTGTGCAAATAATAATAGGGTTTTATAATGACAGTGGCCCTCACGTAGAGTTTTTGTTTGTTTTCTATAGCAAACAGCCCAGATTTCAAATAGACTGGAAGCTGGAAAAATACAGACGTTACAAACCTGTAAACTTTTTAAAATTAACATAATCCCCTCCAACCTCTTCCCTGCCCTGCTCCCGGCCAGAAAGTTGTCTCTTACACTTATTTCTCCCTTGCAGTGTTGCATCTGGTCAGAGGTGTTCATCAGGTGTCCGTGCAGCCTGATTTCAAGACACCCCTGCCTCCATGCTCTGAGCCCCCTGCCTGGTGACTTGTATCTGACCTCCTTTAGCACCAAAGCATCTCCCAAAACATCTTCTAAGTCATTCCATGTATCTGTCTCTGAGTCACTTCAATAGTGTCTGACTCTGCGTGACCCCATGGACCGTAGCCCACCAGGCTCCTCTGTCCATGATCAGATTCCCTAGGCAAGAATACTAAAATGCGTTGCTGTGCCCTCCTCCAGGGGATCTTCTCGACCCAGGAATTGAACCCGCACATCTTACGTCTCCTGCACTGGCAGGCAGGTTCTTTACGACTTTTGTCACCTGGGAAGCCCACGTATCTGTCACCAGGACCAATTTTCCTGGAGTTGTTTGAATTAGGGTGTGCCCCCAAATGGAGTCCCTCACAGATGTGGCAGAAGACATACAATAGAAGACACACACAACACTAATAAGGTGTTGTTAGCTACCCAGTGTCTGACTCCTGCCTTTTGAGTCTCTGTGTGGCTTCCCAGGTGGCACTAGTGGTAAAGAACCCACCTGCCAACACAGGAAACAGAAGAGCCTTGGGTTCCATCCCTGGCATGGGAAGACCCCTTGGAGGAGGAAATGGCAGCCCACTCCAGTGTTCTTGCCTGGGAAATCCCAGGGACAGAGGAGCCTGACGGGCTACAGTCCGTGGAGTCACACAAGTCAGACTCGACTGAAGCAACTTAGCACACACACGTGGTTTCTCACGACAGAAGCTGCAAATGGCAGACACTGGCCCCAGGACAGTGTCCTCTACTGCGCTCGTCCGTTGCAGCCACGCCAGCCTGAGGACCAGGGGGCAAGGTGGTAGGGAAGCGTCACGGAGCAGCGTTGTATTGGGGGAGTCGGGGGGCGGCTCAGGGACTGGCGGAAGGGGCTGGCAAGCCATGGGGTCTGCTGCCTGGCGGTGGAGCTCTGTCCGCAGAGGCTCGGGCCAGCCTGTTCTGCAGCACACTTCCCTCCCTGAGGCCCCGAGCCTGGCTCTCCAGGCCTCCTAGCAGCGTGACTGGAGGGGTCGCACAGAGCCGGGCACGACTGAAGTGACTTAGCAGTAGCAGTATACGGAATTCTTTATGCAAAGTTGTTTCTTGGAAGACAAATAATTGCACTGCACAGGATCCTAAGAGTTTAGTTCGATTCATCTGCATAAAGGGAATCCAGCCTGATTCGGCCTCATATCAAGAAACAGAACCTAGATCGTCCCTGGCCAGCCGGCTGGCCAAAACATAGAACAGAAGCAATACTGTAACAAATTCAACAAAGACTTTAAAACCGATCCACAGCAAACACATCTCAAAAAAAAAGAAAAAGAAAGAAAACCTGGTGGAAACCCCACCCACACCCTCACACCCCAGCCCAGAGAACTGGCTGGGAGGGACGAGCTAAGGCGGAGCGGGAGAAGGCAATGCTGGGGAAGCCGTGTGTCAGCTCGCAGACCTGCCTTCCGCGGCAGGGTCCAGGTGCACCTCTCTTGTGTCCTGATGATACTGAATTGATTAGAAATGGCTTCTGTTCCTTGCAGCCCAAACGTCCTAAAGAGCAACTATTATTACTTAGGCGAACAGAAAGCATGTAACCATCCCGTGAAAACCATGACTTATTCATGCCACAATCTCATGGGATGAAAGCTTTCAAAATCATTGGCTTTGGAGGGATACCTAAGGACACTTTAGCATGAAAACTGCCACGTCATGTAAAACAGGGATTGCCAACTTCCGGGCTGCGGACTGGTACCTCCTGATAGACCAGAGGTGGGATTAGATTAGAAATAAAGGGCATTGGACCAAAAAGAAGGCTGAGCGCCAAAGAACTGATGCTTTCAATCTGTGGTGCTGGAGAAGACTCTTGCGAGTCCCTGGGACTGCAAGGAGACCCAACCAGTCCTAAAGGATTTCCTAAAGGAAATCAGTCCTGAATATTCATTGGAAGGACTGATGTTGAAGCTGAAACTCCAATGCTTTGGCCACCCAATGCAAAGAGCTGACTCACTGGAAAAGACCCTGATGCTGGGAAAGATTAAGATGAGAGAAGAAGGGGACAACAGAGGAGGAGATGGTTGGATGGCATCACTGGCTCGATGGACATGAGTTTAAGAGATAACTCTGAGCGGTAATGAGGGACAGGGAAGCCTGGCATGCTGCAGTTCATGGGGTCTCAGAGTCAGACATGACTTAGTGACTGAACAGTGAGAAGAAACTGCACAGTAAATACACTGTGCTTGAATTACTCTGAAGCCACCGTTCCCTCCCACCCATCCTCACCCCTCCACTGGTCTTTGGAAAAATGTCTTCCATGAAACCAGTTCCTGGTGCCAAAAAGGTTGGGGACCAGTGATGTAAAGGTTAGGCTTAAGACTGGGGTATTTATAGAATTAGATGTAATCTCCAAACAACGGAGAATAGGGCAATGGCATGCCAGCAACACCCCATCGATTCGTGAGTCATGAGCTTTAGTAAATCATTCCTCTGAGTGCCTGCTTGTGTGGCCACAGGAGGAGAACATTAAGAACCTGGGCTGACAGATGCTGCCTTCAGAAAAGTCTAATGATTTTAAGTGGCACCAAGCCTCACACGCTCATTTCCTAGCGAAGCCTGTGGCGAGTCAGGCCCGATGTTAGGGAGAAAGTGAAAACAGAGGCACCAAACAAAACCAGAGTATCTTATGCTGGTGTGTTTGCTAATAGCTCGTATGTGTACAAGTTGATGAAATGCATTTACAAGCCCCTGCCAGACATTAAAGAAAGCAGCTGTGAGTTCTCATCCTGTGAACCCTACAAGCCACTGAAGCACTTTAGCTGATGGCGCTGAGTATCCACTTATGCTGAGACAGTGTGGGCTGTCTCCTCTCATGGGCATTTTGCCCTTTGGATACACTTTAAGACTAAGGAGGGTGTCCAGGGCATTTTAGGAGAGCTGGGTGGGTGGCTGTCAGCGGTGACCCATGCATGCATCCACTCAGAGTTTCAAGTGCTTTGAACTGTATTTTCTTATTTATTTTACTCATTTAGCCTTAGCTAGATGTGTTTATTTGCAAATATTTGCTTAGTGCTTGCTGTGCAGAATTCAGTAGAGAATTTATAATTTTGTGACATTGTCTTCACTTAGAATTTCTTCCCGGAGAAGGCAGTGGCACCCCACTCCAGTACTCTTGCCTGGAAAATCCCGTGGATGGAGGAGCCTGGTAGGCTGCAGTCCATGGGATCGCTAAGAGTCGGACACAACTGAGCGACTTCACTTTCACTTTTCACTTTCATGCATTGGAGAAGGAGATGGCAACCCACTCCAGTGTTCTTGTCTGGAAAATCCCAGGGACTGGTGGGCTGCCGTCTATGGGGTCGCACAGAGTCGGACACGACTGAAGCGACTTAGCAGCAGCAGCAGAATTTCTTCCATTACAAACCTCAAAAGGTCAGAGATTTCATCTGTTCTGGTTTATGAATCCCCGGCCTTGGAGTTGGAAGGGGAAACAGTGACTGGCTCAGGAAGGGAGCTCAGAATATAGCTTTCATGTTGATCTCCAAAAGGGACTGGATCCCTTAAAAATTATGGTTTGACATACTTGAGGTAGAATAGAGAGCAGTTGGAAAATGAATGGACTTGGAGCCTGAGGTCGTATGCTGGTTCTGAGATTTATTAGCTGGACCTGCATTCGGGCACCTGACCTTCGAGCCTGGATCCCCACCTGTACAATGGGAGCGACTTAACTGCTCCACAGGAGTCCTCTGAGTATCGGAGGATGAAGTGTATATGCGGTTCCCAGGGTATCGTAGTCTTTGCTGTGGGCACAATGAGAGGTAAACGGCCGAGAAGGAAGGCTTTAGAATCAGACCTGGGCTGTGGTCTCAGTGGTAGCATTGTTTTACCCTGTGACACATGTAAATTTCATGGCCCCCTGCCTGGCACACTGTGAGTGATAAATTATCATTATTATTAACAATAAGAGGCAGTTATCCATCTGGTTGTGTTAATATTAAATTAACTCCTCTAAAAGGACACACAAAACAGAGAGATTCAAATCCATTTAGGAGGGAGAGGAATAAATTTTAGAGGCACTCTGGGTGAGAAGATCTCTATAATTGAGCACCAGATTTGGCTCTGGGTTTCCTGGCAACCAGGGCAATAATAAAGACAAAGAACACAACGGTTTGTATAATTATTATTATCAGTTATAATTAGTCAGCTAGAGCGCTGTGTCCAGTATGCCTGCTACACGCGGCTCTTCCTGAGTCTCTGAAATGTCGCTCATCTGCGCTGAGATGCGCTGTGAGAGGAAGATGCCCTTGGTTTTGGAGACAGTGTGGAAAAGTAAAATATCTCATTGAAAAAGTTTTGTATTGCCTGCATGTCGAAATTATGGGGTTTTGGTTATTTGGATTAAATAAAATATACTGTTAAAATTAATTCTACCTATTTCTTTTTATTTTCTCAGTGTGACTATTAGAAAATTAAAAATTCCACGGGACCTGTCTGGCGGTCCAGGGCTTAAAACTCCATACTTCCGTTGCCGGGGCAATGCCTGGTACAGGAAATAAGATCCCACGTGCCACAGGGTCCAGCCCCCACCTCCAAAAAATATTCCATACGTGGCTCATGGTTATATCCCTACTGGAGGATACGACTCTTTAAAACTCTCATTATGCTAAATGGAATTTATAGTACTTATATTTTATATCCAAAATATTAATATAATTATATAATGTAATTATACAATTATAACACCAAATACAATAAATAAAAATGTAAGAGGTGTTATAAATATACAATTATACACACTGTAATAAAATAGTAATAGAAATATAAATAATATGTTATATATTCATATATTATCATATATTTTATATTATTTATAAAATAGGCTTTTGATCCCCAAATAGGTAATATCTTCTTTTGTGTGTTTGTTGTATTATTTTTTAACTTTTATTAAAATTAAAAAACATTTTTTTGGCCATGTGACATGTAGGATCTCAGTTCCCTGATGAGGATCAAGCCTGCACCCCCTGCCAAATAGGTAATATCTTCACCTACAGTTTTAAAAAGAGTTTGACAAGTATCTTAATGAAGGAGAGAGATAACAATTATATCAACAGTAGCTTCCTGAATGTTTGCTTACATGCTGGGCACAGTCCTAATTTCTTTCCAGATATCAATCACTTAAACATTCATAAGTGGTAGGATTATTCTTGTGTTACACCAGGAACCCTTAGAAACTGGTATAAGCTATAAAGACATCCGTCTTCTCATTTTTCCTTCCTCTTTGGTATCGCTCACAGCTGCAGGCAGGCGCTGGGCAACAAATGGTATTCAACAAATTGGTGTGCAAATGCACAACTAAATGCCTTTCTCTCCTGTATCATGTGTGAGCTCTAGTTCTTTTAAATCCCAGTAACAACAGGACATTGAGCACTCTATAAAACTTGGGAATAAGCTGTCACCCGAGATCATGTTGTGGCTTGAAGTCTGCAGGAAGAACTTGGCACCAGAAATGAGGTGAGTCTGTTGAGAGACTCCCGGACTCAACTGTGCTCTGATCAGGGCCTGGAGATAAACTGAGTAACAATAACTAAAGAATTAGATTTTCCCTGCAGGCAGGTAAAAAACATCTCTAAATTTTCTGAAATACTTGTATATTTTGGAGAAACTTGCTCAGCTTGTTTGGAATCTGAGTCTGTTAAAAAAACAAACAAGTATTTCAAAGAATATGTGGTTTTTACAACAGGCAAAGGTGTTAAAAAAAAAAAAGAGTCAATAGATCTGATTTCTTATCTCCAGCCATGTATGGCCCACTGAGACCAGCAGAAGTAAACTGGAATTTAGAATTTACAATGTAACTGCAGTCAAAACCAGAAAATGTGCTCAGTTCTCCATGAGAATTGCAAGAAGGGTCAGGAAAACACTGTCTTTATGGTTTCACAACCAAAACATTCGGAAGAATTTCAGAGGTGATGACAGGTTTGGAAAACAGGTCTAACGAACAAAGAATAGAGTAGGTGGTGTTATTTTTTCCCAAGGAATAGAGAGGAGGCTGGCAGTGACTGAGAATCCAGGGGCAGCATTGCACGGGCGCCGGTTCACGGCAGGATCCCAGATGCATCGTTGTGGGCATGGGGCGGATTTCAGCTCAAAGCTGGCGTCTCTTTGCAAGCAGATCTGCGAGCCGATGGCCTGGCCAACAGGGAAGGGAAAGGCTCATTCTGGAAGTCCCTCAGCAGGCCGATCTCTTGGCTACCCGTGATAGTTTGGGGTGTCCTGGACTTGCTGATTGTGGAGACTGTGGTCGATCTCTTGGCTACCTGTGATAGTTTGGGGTGTCCTGGACTTGCTGATTGTGACGGAACATAGTTGCTGTCCCTAGAAAAAGTGATCTTCCCAGATATTTAAATACAGCTCAAATGGTAAAGAACCGCCTGCAATGAGCGAGATGCAGGTTCGATCCCTGGGTCGGGAAGATCCCCTGGAGAAGGAAATGACAACGCACTGCAGCATTCTTGCCTGGAGAATCCCATAGACAGAGGAGCCTGGTGGGTTACAGTTCATGAAGTCGCAAAGAGACACGATTTAGCAAGCAAAACAACAACAAAACCAGATATTTAGACAATAGCTTTCTCAAATCAGACACTTCATTCATTGCTTTGTCATTCTCAAAAAAGCCCAGTCATTGAGAATATGAGATATGGAAGTTCAGAGACTGGCTTTTCGTTGCATAAGAAAACCTCTCACATTAACTCCCAATGCTTTTCCTTCAGACCATGAGACTAACTGCAGGACTCTGTTTTGAATGTCAAGCTTTCTGAATTGTGGTGTTTTGAATGTCAAGCTTTCTGAATTGCAGTGTTTATATTCTAATTCAAAACTCCTTGCACTTAACAAGTATAAAAGCACCTGTGTTGATGAGGTGGTATTTCAAATGTCCACGTGGCCACTTTTCAGTAGCTGATGGTGGTTCAGAAACGCATGGTATGGGGTCACAAGGTCTTCAGGCCACCTACACCATAAGGCAAATAAGGACCTGAATGCTTCTGATCACAGAGACAAGTTTCTGCAGCTTAAAAACTTCCAATGTTGTTCAGCCCCGAAGTTGTGTCCGACTCTTTGCTACTGCATGGTCTGCAGCACACCAATCCTTTATTACCTCCCCGAGTTTGCTCAAATTCATGTTGGTGATACCGTCTAACCATCTCAGCCTCTGTCACCCCCTTTTCCTTTTGCCTCCAGTCTTTCCTGGCTTCGGGGTCTTTTCCAATAAGTTGGCTTTTTGCGTCAGGTGGTCAAAGTATTGGAGCTTCAGCTTTAGCATTTACTAGTAGCATTTACCGGAGAAGGCAATGGCACCCCACTCCAGTACTCTTGCCTGGAAAATTCCATGGGCGGAGGAGCCTGGTAGGCTACAGTCCATGGGGTTGCGAAGAGTCAGATATGACTGAGCGACTTGACTTTCACTTTTCACTTTCATGCATTGGAGAAGGAAATGGCAACCCGCTCCAGTGTTCTTGCCTGAAGAATCCCAGGGAGGGGGGAGCCATGTGGGCTGCCGTCTATAGGGTTACACAGAGTCGGACACGACTGAAGCGACTTAGAAGCAGCAGCAGCAGTAGTAGCATTTATTACTGCTTTACTAGTAGGTAGGAAGAAAATCTCCATAATTTTTTATTTCAGCAAACTAAAATATCTTATTCCACTACCCATATCTCAGTGAAGACACTACTGCTCAAAATTTTTAAATGATAAGGAATTGAAGCATTTGCCACTCAGACATTGGTGGAGTTTAACAGCTGCTTACGTGAAAGACTGGTAGAATCTGAAATCCATTTCCAGCAGATAAAATGAGCTGCCACTAACACCTCATGTCCACGACTCACTTTAACTCATGGATGTAGGCATGGCTCTCTGGTGCTTTAAATTAAGACAAAAGTTGATTTTTAAAAAAAAAAACACGTGTTGAGTTAAGGAAAGAACGTTGTCAACATCAGAGCATAGAACAGATAACGATTAAAGATAAGCCTGAGAGGACTTCCGTGGTGGCTCAGTGGTGCAGAATCCACCTGCCAGTCCAGGAGATGCAGGTTTCATCCCTGTCAGGGAAGATCCCACGTGCCGAGGAGCAACTAAACCCTTGTGCCACAGCTACTGAGCCTGCTCTCTGGAGCCTGGCAGCCGCAACCACCGAAGCCTGTGCTCTGGAGCCTGGCAGCCACAGCTACTAAGCCTGCTCTCTGGAGCCTGGCAGCCGCAACCACTGAAGCCTGTGCTCTGGAGCCTGGCAGCCACAGCTACTAAGCCTGCTCTTTGGAGCCTGGCAGCCGCAACCACTAAAGCCTGTGCTCTGCCAAAAGGGAAGCCACCGAAACGAGAAGCCCACCCCCCTAGAGAACAGCCCATGCAGCTACACAGGACACAGCATAGCCAAAAATAAAATAGATTACTTAAATTTAAAAGATAACATCTTTAAAACGGTAAGCATTGGAGACCTGACCTTGTCATAATTATATTCACTGGAAAGTTTCATGGAGAATCACGAAGATTTCAAACGCCCCTTCCGTCTCCTTCCTGCATCGCTCCCCAGGATAGTCTGGGTGCCCCAAGATGAGCCATTGGGATGCTTTTGTTGTTTGTTTATCGGAAATTAGTTCAGCACGCATGCAAGTCTGGTTATGACTGGTTTTGATGTGAAAACAGATAATCTACTGATCTTGGTCTTTGGAACCTCCAGCTCATAACTGGTGACAATTACTGGCCTTGACGACTTCCTGGTCGTCGTCCTCTCTGAGACGCGGGGAGTGGCGCCTCGTGAAGTCTGAGCACCGTTGCTTTATCCCTTGGCTGTTTAGTGAGCCTTGTCCACGTGCTCGTTGCTGAGGAGAAAGCGGAAGAGACATAGATCTCCCCCCCCCCCCTCAGAGATTGCCACCCAGCTCGGGGACAGACGCAGCCCACACAGGATAAGCAATCAAGTGAAGGCGTGGGCTCCCCAAAGTGGCCAGCGGGGCTGAGGATGCCAGGCCCAGGCAGGGAGAGACCTGCAGAGGCTGAGGACTTTGTCACAGAGGAGGTGACGGGCTGGATCCAGAAGGATGGGCAGAGAGCCGGGCAGACACAGCCTGACATGGTTACTTCGGTGTTATCTAATCTCCAAACCAGATCCCACATGTCCAGGTGAAATTGACCTTTTCCTCCGTGGCCAGCCCAGAGCCTGCACACAGTCGGTGATAATAAGCTCCCCTGGAATGAGGGTGTCCTGCAAGTGCTGAAAAATAAGGGGAGGGGGGGCTTAGTTTGCAATTATTGAAACTGTTAATGTTGATAATGAAACATCTTTTAAGATCTCTTGTTTTTCTCCTCTAAACATTTCAATGTCTCTGATCATGAATGAGCCAGAGGTCTCACACGCTTGGCTTAGATTGCTTGTGTTTCGCTCTACTGTTGACAGTGTTCTTTCTTAAACTCAACACGCGTGAGTTTTAAAAAACAACTTTTATCTCAATCTAAAATGCCTAAGAGCCACTTCTAAGAAAGGGAGGCTGATTTGCAAGAGAAACTGGCTGAGGAGGAATCTTTCGTTTCTAAATGTTAATAATTTGGTGTGTGCTCAGTCGTGTCTGACTCTGCGATCCCATGGACTGTAGCCTGCCAGGCTCCTGTGTCCATGAGATTCTCCAGGCAAGAATACTGGAGTGGATTGCCATTTCCTCCTTCTGGGGATCTTCCCCATTCAGAGACTGAACTCGAGTCTCCCAAGTCTCCAGCATCGGCAGGCGGATTCTTTACCACGGCGACACCTGGAAAGCCCTAATAATCAGGAGATGAGATCATTGAATTTGGAAATCTGAGAGCTGTGGGTAGTGGGCTATGGACCTCAGATGTAAGGAAGCCCCCTGGGATGGGGTTGCACCAGGCACGTGGTGTCCATTCAAGCGAGGAGTGTTCGGGGACAGGCGAGAGCGAGGACTGTCCTGTGTCCGGAGGGAGGACAAGGGCTGTCTCCATGTGCAGGTGTGATGGCTGCTTTTTCACATTCAAAGAGGAAAGGGGAGCACACCCAGAACCCAGATGAAGTAAGCAGGGTGCCCTCCCACACACCTGCCGTCGTGTGGCCGAGGTGCGCGGCCCCTTTGCACATGCCCCTGATGGCCTCATCCTAGCAGAAGGGGAGGGCTGGCCACCCGCAGGCGCAGAAGTTTGGCTTCTGATGCATCCCAGCCACCTGCAGGGCTTCCGCTTTCACACTGCCCCCCAGCGCCCAGCGAAATGGGACCTGGGGAGGCTCTCACAGCCCAGGGATCGGGATGGATGAGCCACACCAGGCTGCCAACTGAGAGGAAGCGTTCTAGTCTCTGGGTCTCAGTCCTCCGTGGGTTTACACACGGACCGGGGCTAAAACTCTCGGAACCTGGCCCAAGCACCTCCGGCCCAGGCCAAGGTGCTGCTGCTGGGGAACCACAGCCACTCCGACGTGCGTTTTAATTTGCTCTCTTGTTGTGACAGCTGGTATTATACAAAGAATCAAAAATGGAGACTCTAAGCGGATATGTGTGTGTGCTCAGTTGCTTTTGTGTCTGACTCTTTGTGACCCGCCAGGCTCTTCTGTCCATGGGATTCTTCAGGCAAGAATACTGGAGTGGGTTGCCATGCCCTCCTCCAGGGGATCTTCCCAATCCAGGGATCGAACCTGTGTCTCTTAACGTCTCCTTCATTGCAGGAGGGTTCTTTGCCACTACTGCCACTTGGGGAGCCCATGTTAACAAGAAGCACATACAAAATATAAAGTGTAATACATCAAAAAGTGAAACATTCCAAAATCAATAAAAAAAAATCACAGTAAGGGGGAAAAAAAGTCTCTAAACTGAGACAAATAACTTGGCCATCTAGGAGCCTTTGTGGTTTGCACACAAAGAGAATGACATTTGAAATGCCTCTCTTCCTGATCCCCAAGGTCATCCCACCCTCGTCACCGAACCACAGCGAGTTCCGTCTGTCCATCTGTTCCCCACGAACTGCGTGTGTCTTTCTTCTCCTCCTGTCTCCCGCAGCAACCCCCCCTGCTGCGACATCCCACTGGTCTCTCAAGTGAGAGTTGCTCAGGCGTGTCTGACTCTTTGCAACCCCACGGACTATACAGCCCATGGAATTCTCCAGGCCAGAATACTGGAGTGGGTAGCCTTCCCTTCTCCAGGGGACCTTTCCAACCTAGGGATTGAAACCAGGTCTCTCGCATTGCAGGCAGATTCTTTACCAGCTGAGCCACTAGGAAACCCCAAGAATATTGGAGTGGGTAGCCTATCTCTTCTCCAGGGGATCTTCCAAACCCGGGAATCAAAGCGGCGTCTCCTGCATTGCAGGCGCCTTCTTTATTAACCGAGCTATGAGGGTCTCTCGAGGCCCGGCCTAATGCCACTTTCTGCCTGAAGCTGTCTCATCAGCCTCCTTCCAGAAGGGCCCAAATGTGCCGCTTTATGACAGTCATATTTTGGACACTCTGACGATTCTAGCTCTGTGACCAGGTGGTCAATGACAACGTTTTCAATTTCGTCTGCTGTTCCAGGTGCAGAATTAGAGCAAAGATACAAAGAGAACCAAAGATCTAATATGACAACTGGCTCTGGGTCTCACACCGATATATGTGATTCCTAATAAAAATATCACTTAATATTTACATAATAGGTTTATATCACATTCATATGTAAATGTTAATTCTATGATGTATAATAGATATACAGTATATTTTATAAGATTTATAATATACTTCTAGTACTTATATTTATTAACAAATATAACCCAGGAATTTGTCTGAAACATGCCTGCGTCCTAACCCAGGGGTTCTGATTCACTGATTCTTGGGTGGGTCCTGCTGCTGCTGCTGCTAAGTTGCTTCAGTCGTGTCTGACTGTGCGACCCCACAGACGGCAGCCCACCAGGCTCCTCCATCCATGGGATTCTCCAGGCAAGAGCACTGGAGCGGGGCGCCATCGCCTTCTCCGGGTGGGCCCCAGCGATCTGCATTTCCATTTAGAGCTTGCAATGCCTGTGGTCTGACGATCCTTGTTTGGAGGAATACAAACCTAGGCGGGGCTGAGCTCCTGTGACTTCCCTCCTTCCTCTCTCTCAGCGCTGGACACTCCGTATGATGGTTAATTTTATGTGTTAACTCGGCTGGGCTGCAAATAAAGAGCCTTTTATTTGCTACCACCTGACCTGCCTCTTGAGAAACCTATATGCAGGTCAGGAAGCAACAGTTAGAACTGGACATGGAACAACAGACTGGTTCCAAATAGGAAAAGGAGTATGTCAAGGCTGGATATTGTCACCCTGCTATTTAACTTATATGCAGAGTACATCGTGAGAAATGCTGGGCTGGAAGAAGACAAGCTAGAATCAAGATTGCCGGGAGAAATATCAATAACCTCAGATATGCAGATGACATCACCCTTATGGCAGAAAGTGAAGAGAAACTAAAAAGCTTCTTGATGAAAGTGAAAGAGGACAGTGACAAAATTGGCTCAAAACTCAACATTCAGAAAACTAAGATCATGGCATCTGGTCCCATCACTGCATGGGAAATAGATGGGGGAATTTTTTGGGGCTCCCAAATCACTGCAGATGGTGATTGCAGCCATGAAATTAAAAGATGCTTACTCCTTGGAAGAAAAGTTATGACCAACCTAGGTAGCATATTAAAAAGCAGAGACATTACTTTGCCAACAAGGTCCATCTAGTCCAGGCTATGGTTTTCCCAGTGGTCTTGTATGGATGTGAGAGTTGGACTGTGAAGAAAGTTGAGCACCAAAGAATTGATGCTTTTGAACTGTGGTGTTGGAAAAGACTCTTGAGAGTCCCTTGGACTGCAAGGAGATCCAACCAGTCCTTTCTAAAGGAGATCAGTCCTGAGTGTTCTTTGGAAGGACTGATGCTGAAGCTGAAACTCCAATATTTTGGCCACCTCATGCGAAGAGTTGACTCATTGGAAAAGACTGTGATGCTGGGAGGGATTGGGGGCAGGAGGGGAAGGGGACGACAGAGGATGAGATGGCTGGATGGCATCACC
>SJYA01005886.1:0-18256 GCA_006410615.1 Neotragus moschatus | reverse complement strand
AAGACTCTTGAGAGTCCCTTGGACTGCAAGGAGATCCAACCAGTCCTTTCTAAAGGAGATCAGTCCTGAGTGTTCTTTGGAAGGACTGATGCTGAAGCTGAAACTCCAATATTTTGGCCACCTCATGCGAAGAGTTGACTCATTGGAAAAGACTGTGATGCTGGGAGGGATTGGGGGCAGGAGGGGAAGGGGACGACAGAGGATGAGATGGCTGGATGGCATCACCGATTCGATGGATGTGAGTTTGAGTGAACTCTGGGAGATGGTGATGGACAGGGAGGCCTGGCGTGCTGTGATTCACGGGGTCGCAAAGAGTTGGACACGACTGAGCGACTGAACTGAACTGAACTGAAGTATATAAACACAGCCCAAAGAGCCATTAGGATTCTCTACTGTCAGTATTAGAATCCAGGTTATTTCTTTTCTGTCTAATACTTTTCGTCCCTTCTAGCCTCACATGATGTTAACATGTTAACATCTGCTTTTATGCCTCATGTGCGTGTGTGCACCAGGTCACTTCAGTGGTATCTGACTCTGCAGCCTTATGCACTGTAGCCCGCCAGGCTCCTCTATCCATGGGATTCTCCAGGCAAGGATACTAGAGTGGGTTGCCATGCCCTCCTCCAGGGGATCTTATCGATGGAGGGATTGAACCCATGTCTTCTGTGGCTTCTGCATTGCAGGCGGATTCTTTGCCACTGAACCACTAGGGAAGTCCTTATGCCTCATAGTGAATGATTATTTTATATAGTTTTTTTTTTTTCCCCCCTTACTTGTATCCACTTTGGTCATCTCTCTTTAGAACATTTTTTGGAAAAATCTGCCTTTTGATGCTTTTTTAGAGTCTACTTATACCACAGTGATTATTACCTTATAGCTTCCCAGGTGGCTCAGTGGTGAAGAATTCTCCTGCCAATGCAAGAGTTGTGGGTTTAATCACTGATCCGGGAAAGATCCCCTGGAGGAGGAAATGGCAACCCACTCCAGTATTCTTGCCTGAGAAATCCCCTGGACAGAAGAGCCTGGAGGGTTACAGTCCATGGGTCGCAAAAGAGTCAGATACATCTTAGCACCTAACCGACAACAATAAACAATTGGTACCTTAGGGTTATTTCCACAGTTAGATCCATCCATTCATCCATGAGTTTATTTTTTCAAAACGTTTTACTGAACATGTGTTATGTATAGGATCTTATCCTAGGTGCTAAAGATAGTGATAGCAAAAAATATTGCCTGTTCTTGAGAAGGTCGCAGGGTAAGAAATATGCCCGTCAACAACCAGATAAGAGAAGTAGATAGTGCTAAACTAAGAGTTTGCTGAGCGCCAAAGAACTGATACTTTTGAACGTGTGTTGGAGAAGATTCTTCAGAGTCCCGTGGACTGCAAGGAGATCCAACCAGTTGATGCTAAAGGAAGTCAGACCTGAATATTCATTGGAAGGACTGATGCTGAAGCTGCAACTCCAGTACTTTGGCCACCTGATGTGAAGAGCCGACTCATTGGAAAAGACCCTGATGCTGGGAAAGACTGAGGGCAGGAGGAGAAGGGGACGACAGAGGATGAGATGGTTGGATGGCATCACCGACTCAATGGACATGGGTTTGGGTGGACTCTGGGAGTTGGTGATGGACAGGGAGGCCTGGTGTGCTGCAGTTCATGGGGTCACAAAGAGTCAGACACGACTGAGTACTGAACTGAACTGAAGAGTTTGCCTGGGATGTTATGAGGGCCTTAGGGGGAGCACCTCACTGTCAGCGTTGGGCAGGCGTATTAAGTCTTCCCAGAGGAGGTGGGAGACCCAAAAACTGCATGTGGAAGGAGGGGTGACACTGTCACATGCGAAAGGGGGGCAGAAGCCCCGAGCGGAGGGCGTGGGGGCCTGGCGTTGGCTCCTCACTGGTTCTCCGTGCTCTGGGCTGTGTGCAGTCTGCGCTTTTCGGTTTGAAGGGACCCGAAACTGATTTAGAAACTGCAGTTTCACAGTTCTCTAAAAGTCCCACCTGGATGTCTGAAAGAGAAGCGAAAAGATGAGGACCACGCAAGCCCTTTTGGTGGGGAAATGACTGAAATTTTTGGCCAGCAAGAAGAAGCAAGCTGTCTCAGAAATTTCATTTTTCAAAGACGCCCCCGCCATGCCCTCCATTCCTCGCATGGACAGGATCCTGGAGAAGGGGGTGAAGAAGTCGGAGAAGGGGCGTGGGCTCCGCTGACGCTCGCTGCTTAGGCTTCTAGAGGAGGCTCTCCACGGCGGGTTCCCACTAACACGTCTCCCACCTCCAGAGTCCAGCTTGCTCTAGGTAGGCGCCCTCTTCCTCCCCCTTTATTAGTTTCACTTATAACAATCCAACAATTGAGAAGAAGAGTGAGAGTAACTTTTTGTCCTTTGCTTAATGATTCAGAGCCTGGGGGCGGGGGCGAGGGGCTCTCTTTATATCTGTTGTTTGCACAAAGAAGCATCTCTGAAATAAGGGATGATTTGGATCCCGGTGGAGAAATAAGAAAAACCGTCAAATTACCTCTCAGAAAAAAAAAAAACAAACAAAAAACCCAGGGAGATTTTATCTAACTTGTCAATATTCGAAAGAGAAAGATCAAAGGTAAATGTTACAAGGACTGCTTAAAAGGAGTGGCAACTAATTATCTTTTGTGCACGTTCAATTTTTGCGTGCTTTACTGTGCTTTTCAGTTGTTCTGTCCGACTCTTTGAGATCCATGGACTGCAGCACGCCAGGCTTCCCTGTCCATCGTCATCTCCCTGAGTTTTCTCAGACTCATGTCCATGGAGTCGGTGATGCCATCCAACCATCTCATCCTCTGTCCTCCCCTTCTCCTCTTGCCTTCAATCTTTCCCAGCATCAGGATCTTTTTGAATGAGTCAGTTCTTTGCATCAGGTGGTCAAACTATTGGAGCTTCAGCTTTAGCATCAGTCCTTCTAATGAATATTCAGGGTTGATTTCCTTTAGGATTGACTGGTTTGATCTCCGCAGTCCAAGGGACTCTCGAGTCTTCTCCAGCACCATAGTTCAAAAGCAACAGTTCTTTGGCCCTTAGCCTTCTTTATGGTCTTTCACATCTGTCATTTACAGTATAGATAATAAAAAACATTATTTTTTATTATCTTGCCACAAAACCATAAAATTTACTTTCTGCTAATACGTTAGCCTTGATAAGATGCTGCTGCTGCTAAGTTGCTTCAGTTGTGTTCGACTCTGTGTGACCCCATAGATGGCAGCCCACCAGGCTCCCCCGTCCCTGGGATTCTCCAGGCAAGAACACTGGAGTGGGTTTCTGTTTCCTTCCCCAGTGCATGAAAGTGAAAAGTGAAAGGCAAGTCACTCAGTCGTGTCCAACTCCTAGCGACCCTATGGACTGTAGCCCATCAGGCTCCTCCATCCATGGGATTTTCCAGGCAAGAGTCCTGGAGTGGGGTGCCATTGCCTTCTCCGGATAAGATGCTAAGGCATTATAATGATGCCTTTAACACTGATACATACTAAATACACAGACAGATAGATGCCTATCCCTGTGTTGGTGGGAACGACAGAGGATGAGATGGTTGGATGGCATTGCTAACTTGATGGACACGAGTTTGGGAAAGCTCTGGGAGTTGGTGATGGACAGGGAAGCCTTGGGTCCTGCAGCCCATGGGATCCCAAAGAGTCGGATAAGACTGAGCGACTGAACTGAACTGTTGTTGGTTCAGACTTCATCCTAGTGCTAGCATGTGTCAGAGCAGGGCCTGAAACTAGTGGTGAGCAAAGTTCACAGTTCTGTAGCTTAACCTAAATTGGACCTTTGGTAGAGCTTTAATCTGGGCTTTTGCAGCTCACTTTAAAGTAAAGAAACTTAATAAGGGTTCTGTGAATTTAGTCTTGAGGACAGAGTGAGACACCAATTCTCTGAAGATTTTATTGTCATTGTTTTTAAGAACATGGTTAAAGGCATGAGATCAGCTATGTGCTAAACAATTTAGAAACAAAAATCTAATGATGATCAAAGTTCATTAATGTTAAAGAAAGCCTACTTCCTGAAGGCAACAATATTTCCTGAGTTTCTCCAATATTGGGGACACCAAAGAAAGCCTTGGTGCCCTTCCTCCAGGACTGTTCCGGTGGGGGTCAGAGGTCAGTGGAGGATGACAGAAGGGGTCTGTCCTGAAGGAGCGGACACCCCAGCAGAAACGAGGGCTGAGGGCTGTGAGGGTCTGGGTATGGACAGAAAATCATGCACTTTAATTGAACATGTAATACAAATTAAGTAAGGCTCACAATGGCACCCCACTCCAGTACTCTTGCCTGGAAACTCCCATGGTCGGAGGAGCCTGACAGGCTGCAGTCTGTGGGGTCGCTAAGGGTCAGGCATGACTGAGCGACTTTCACTTTCACTTTTCACTCTCATGCATTGGAGAAGGAAATGGAAACCCACTCCAGTGTTCTTGCCTGGAGAATCCCAGGGATGGGGAAGCCTGGTGGGCTGCCGTCTGTGGGGTCGCACAGAGTCGGACATGATTGAAGTGACTTAGCAGCAGCAGCAGCACACCAGTGAAGCCTTAACCTAATCAGCTAAATGTAAATTTGTTTGGTTCCTGCTGAAATAGTACCCTCAGGCTCCAGTGACAAAGGAAAAAAAAAGAAAAACGAATCAATAGAGAAAAGGAGAGGGTCTGTTTGACTACATAATAGGTAAACATTTTGTCTCCCAAGAAAGATTCTGGCTTGGAAGATTGTAAAGGAAAATTAGCAAAACTAGAATTACAGAATGCTTAGCAATACTTTTCCGAGCTTCCTTCTACACACTGGCCTTGAATTAGTGTGAAAATACTAGCTTTTATGAATATAAAGTCAGTTTACCCTCTTGGAACAAATATTTTAAAATCACCATTTGGATGGATGCTGATTCTTAGCCTGTAGGAAGGCCCTCGTCTCATTCCTGCCCTAGGGAGAGCATGTCACTGGGGGAGAGGTGGCCTCCTAAGAAGAAATGCTGGAAGGGGACTACTGGAAAGAGCTGGGCAGGTGAAAGGGTGATGGAATGGGATCTCTGTTTTCACAATCTGAGTAGCAGGACCACGTCTTGACCATTTGAAGAACTCAAAAGGGTCCGGCAAGGACTTTATTGTGGACAGCAATGAGATGTCAAAATGACTCTGATAAGAGTGACAGGGCTTCCCTGGTGGCTCAGATGGCAAAGAACTTGCCTGCAAATGCAGGAGACTCGGGTTCGACCCCTGGTCGGGAAGATCCCCTGGAGAAGGAAATGGCAAACTGCCTCTGTATCCTTGCCTAGGAAATCCCATGGACAGAGGAACATGGCGGGCCACAGTTCATGGGCTTGCAGAGTCGGATGCGACTTAGTGATTAAACAGCGACAAAGAGTGATGTGCTTAGATTGAGATTCAGAAAGGTTTTGGTGACTGCAGTGTGAGAACAGATGGGCTGGGGAGTGAGCACGCAGACACCGGGAGGGCTGTCGTGGTTATCTAGGGGAGATGCCGCCGTGGTCTGAGTTAGTGAGGCTGGAGAGAAGTGAATGGATTCCAGGGGGGGTGGGGGAGGGTGTGATGGGACCGGACCCATGAGTCAGGGGCTGCATGGGTGGTGGTTCAGATGCTGACCAGGAGAAGGGCGCTGCAGCTCATCAAGTCAGAGAGCCCAGGCAAGGAGCAGGGGTGAGGCTGGGGTGGGGAAAGGAGGAGATGAACTCAGATCCTGACATCTGGAGCCCTGAACGGCAGAAATGAAGTGACACAGGATGGGAAGAGAACACAAGTAACACCAAGGGCTGATCAGTTCAGTCGTGTCCGACTCTTTGCGACCCCATGGACTGCAGCACGCCAGGCCTCCCTGTCCATCACCAACTCCCGGAGTTCACTCAGACTCATGTCCATCGAGTTGGTGATGCCATCCAACCATCTCATCCTCTGCCGTCCCCATCTTCTCCCGCATTCAATCTTTCCCAGCATCAGGGTCTTTTCAAATGAGTCAGCACCTTGCATCAGGTGGCCAAAGTATTGGAGTTTCACCTTCAGCATCAGTCCTTCCAGTGAACACCAGGACTGATCTCCCTTAGTCATGTCCAACTCTTTGTGACCCCATGGACTGCAGCATGCCAAGCCTCCCTGTCCATCACCAACTCCCAGAGTTCACTCAGACTCGGGTCCATGGAGTCGGTGATGCCACCCAACCATCTCAAGGGCTGATACAGGATACAAAATGAACTTGAAGAAAAAATACACAGCACTTAAACTGAACATGCAGTATACTAGTTCACTTTGATTTCTACATACCTCCTCCCATGATAAGTGTAAATTTGTTTGATGTCTGCTAGAAGAGTACCCTCAAGTGGAAACTGAAACAACAAAGTGCAGATCTCTCAAGCACTGGGCTGTATATCGAATAGTATAGGTTTACAAGCTGGGAGACTGGGGACAGGCCTCAGGCTGACTGTCTTCAGGAATTATTTGTGAACCATGACTGATGCAAAATATTAAAATACCTTTTAAAAAATATTTATTGTTTGGCTGCACCAAATAAACAGTTGTAGCCTGCAGCATGCAGGGTCTTTAGTTGCAGGACGTGGGCTCTGTTTCTCTGACCAGGGATCGAACCTGAATCTCCTGCACTGGGAGCACAGAGTCTTAACCACTGGACCAACAGGGAAGCCCTTCAAAATATTAAAATACTTAAAAGGTTCATTAGTGAGAGTGCAGTGATTCAGTCATATCACTATTTCAAAAGAAAATCTGAAATTCAGTAAGTAAGACTGTATCACAGAACCCACGTGCTACAACTAAAGAGCCTGCGTGCTGCAGGCTACAACTGTTTATTTGCTGCAGCCAAACAATAAATATTTTTTAAAAGGTATTTTAATATTTTGCATCAGTCATGGTTCACAAATAATTCCTGAAGACAGTCAGCCTGAGGCCTGTCCTTGGTCCCCCAGCTTTTAATACCAAGTCATTGTATTCAGATCCATCTGTGTAAAACAACACAGTCCCCTTCAAGCTCCTCCCAGTTTACTTTTCTCCATGCCAGTTATCACTGATATGCTAAGTATTTACTTTTTTTTTTTTTCTGTCTCTTGTTCCCATTCCCCTACTCAACTAGGAAGTGAACTCTACCAGGAAGACTTTGTTTTGTTTACCACTATACCCCCAGTATCCAGCTTAGTTCCAGGCACACATGCATTTAATAAGTACTTGTTGAATGAATGGTGTTGAATAAATACAATGAATTTCAATCTGGAAATTCAGCACTATCAGGTCATAGAATAATAGACTATCTTAATAGAGAACATTAATAATTTTAAAATTAAAATTATTAAAAAGCAGAGACATCACTTTGCCGACATAAGTCCGTATAGTCAAAGCTATGGTTTTTCCAAAGCTATGGTCCAATTCTCATGAATGTGAGTTGGACCATAAAGAAGGCTGAGTGCCAAAGAACTGATGCTTTTGAACTGTGGTTTAGAGAAGACTCGAGAATCCCTTGGACTGCGAGATCAAACCAGTCAGTCCTAAAGGAAATCAACCCTGAATATTCATTGTAAGGCCTGAGGCTGAAGCTGAAGCTCCAATACTTTGGCCACCGGATGCAAAGAGCCAACTCACTGGAAAAGACCCTGATGCTGGGAAAGACTGAAGGCAGGAGGAGAAGGGGNAAATCAACCCTGAATATTCATTGTAAGGCCTGAGGCTGAAGCTGAAGCTCCAATACTTTGGCCACCGGATGCAAAGAGCCAACTCACTGGAAAAGACCCTGATGCTGGGAAAGACTGAAGGCAGGAGGAGAAGGGGACGGCAGAGGATGAGATGGTTGGATGGCATCACCGACTCGATGGACACGGGTTTGAGCAAACTCTGGGAGATGGTGAAGGGCAGAGGAGCCTGGCGAGCTGCAGCCGTCGGGGTCACAAAGTCAGACACAACTGAGTGACTGAACAACGACAAAACAGAGGATATAGACTGAAAAAATTGTTAAAACTACAGAGAAATTTCTGTAAAGTACTATGCACAATAGCTAATTTCACATATACATGTGAAATTCGCGAATATGTATATGCAATATAATGAACTTTTGAATGTGATACAGCTAACTGGCCTTTAATTATATCTAAAATTTTTCATCTTGGCCACTCTTCTCACCAACATTTAATCAATAAGTGTGTCTTACATAGTCAAGCTCCTCCGAATGAGCTTCTGAACACCAGCGCATGTGAATGAATAGACATGTACTTAATTTTCAATGATGCTTTTTTTAAGTGTGAACTTCACCTTTAAAGATATTTATTTTGTCAAGCCTTGCAACTTAAAACCGTGCACCCTGACATGCTCTGTGAGTAAAAGACGCGGTGGAATTTAAACAGTTGTTTCTTTGACTCTGAAATAATCTTTGGAACATCTCTTTCTCCCTCGGTGTAGGAGCACTGCAACTCCAGTGTCTGCAAGATCCATACTCCCTTCTTGTGATCCTGCGGTCAGGAGGTTAGAAACGCATTCTTTCCCGCCCTGTAGAGAGCGGGGCGACTTGAAGGTTCTGCGTTTCCAGAGTCTTACTTGTGCTGAAGACGGCGCTTGCAAAAGCATAGCGCTCCCAGGACCCCCAAAGCATGGGCGTCCGCGCTTGAATGACCAGCGTTGCATCCATCCATCCCCGTCTCTGGACAACGGCCAGTCCGTTTGGTTACGATCGCCTTGCTGAAGTTTACAAAGCGCTGGAACGTCTAGAACCGGCGCCTCGCCGAGGCCGCGCCGCCCTCCGCAGGGTGCACGCCCGACGCTGACCGACCACCTGGGCGCACCGGCGCTCACCGCCCGCCGCACACTGCCCAGCTGCGCGAAGCCAGACGGCGGCGCCGCGNCCACTGACCAGACTGCTTCCTTCTGATCTGGGCTGTAAGAAGCAAACATGGACGCACTGACGGAGGTCGAGGACACAGGCATCCCCGTGTCCTCCCACTGGGAAAGCTGATCTCTACTCGTCATTTCAGGCCCACACGTGGCTGACAACACACAGACATTCCTGTGCACAAGGCTTAGCCATTTTGAGTTGCACTTCAGTTACAAAGTGGATGGGCACGTTGATAAGTCCTTACTGGATTGAACCCATGTCTCCTGCGTCTCCTGCAATTCAGGCAGATTCTTTATCACCAGCATCACCGAGGAAGCCCTGTTTAAAGGGCGGGTTGGGCAGGTTAGTCACTAAGTCATGTCTGACTCTTATGACCCCATGGACCATAGCCCATAGCCCATAGCCCAGGTTCCTCTGTCCATGGGGTTCTCCAGGCAAGAATACTGGAGTGGGGTGCCATGTCCTTCTTCTGTTTAAAGGGCTGCTGCTGCTGCTAAATCACCTCAGTCGTGTGCAACTCTGTGTGACCCCAGAGACAGTAGCCCACCAGGCTCCCCCATCCCTGGGATTCTCCAGGCAAGAACACCGGAGTGGGTTGCCATTTCCTTCTCCGATGCATGAAAGTGAAAAATGAAAGTGAAGTCGCAGGTGGACCTAAATCAAGAGTCTGGATGAACTTATCTACATTACTGTATATAAGATAGATAAACAACAAGGGCCTACTGTAGAACACAGGGAACTCTGCTCAATATTCTGCAATAAACTAAATGGGAAAAGAACTTGAAAAAAAATAGATATATGTAAGGAGAAGGAAATGGCAATCCACTCCAGTGTCTCATTTGGAGAATCCCATGAATGGAGGAGCCTGACATTTGGAAAGATTCAGACATGACTGAGCCATTAACACAGATACATGTATATGTATAACTGAATCACTTTGCCGTACACCTGAAATTAACACAACATTGTGAATCAACTAAAGTCCAACATACAAGGGAAAAAAAAAAAAGGCAAGTCGAGACATGCTCTCTGGGTTGTCTCCCTAAAATCTTGCTCCCATTTATGTTGTTGTTGTTGAGTCACTAAGTGTGTCCAACTCTTTGTGACCCCATAGGCTGCAGCACATGGGACTTCTCTGTCCTTCACTATGTACTGGAGTTTGCTTCAATTCATGTCCACTGAGTCAGTGATGCTATCTAATCATCTTATCTTATCCTCTGTCATCCCCTTCTCCTCCTGCTTTCAATCTTTCGCAGCATCAGGGTCTTTTTCAGCTCTTTGTATCAAGTGGCCAACGTACTGGAGCTTCAGTGAAGGCAAGGGGTTGGCACATGACCGCCTTTGTCTGCATTAGGCCAGTGACCATTAGAGTGCTGCATCTGACCTAGCAGCTGCAATCTGACCTGCCTTCTCCACTGCGGGAACCAGAGGGTGGCTGGGGGTCCCAGCAGGGACTGGACGTCCAGTGACTATGACCCATCACAGCCTGGTGACCCATTCCAAACCTGGGCTGAGGGGGCGCTGTGCAGATACACCTGCTTATAGCTCCAGGAAATATCTGCAGTGTATGAACTTTATAGCGTGATATGAGAGAGAGGAGAATGAAAGACCACAGCAGAGCTAGACGTGTTGCCTTCAGCTGGGTTTCTTCAAGGTGTTTTGTGGATTCTTCTGGTTCATAAAATTTCACAAATGAAAAGAATTGTCCATCATGGTGGCAAATACTTGGCATTCCCCTTTGGAAAGTGGCACACCCTGGCTTTCTGTGCCTCAGTCCTCAGAGAGTTATTTAAGCATGTGAGCTGGTGCATTTGTGGTTTGTAGGTCCAGGTATAAACAGGAAACCGTGCTGAGTTCCTGTGTTGATCCTCTCAATTGGAGAGAACCCAGGGTCTCTGCCCCTGTGGGGCCCAGGACTGACAGAGGAGCAATCAAGTGGCTGTTTCCAGTGACCGTGGCTGGTGAGCAGGGGGGATGTTGCTGAAACCTCCACTTGGCAGTTGGTGGGAGGAATGGGGTCCAGCTCTGGGCACTGAGGCAGGGACAGCTGCCTGGCCCCAGATGGGCAGTGGTATGCAGCCCATTCTAATTCATTCCACAGCCACCTGCCCTTAGCTACAGCCGGTGGTCTCCTTGAACATTGGCACAGAGCAGCTTCACCGAGGCCCTGGACAACAAGCCCTATTGTGGGGACCTCGCACATGCTCACATCTGGGCAGTGTGTAGTGGAAAACTATCCCCTGAGATTGGCCCCCCAGCTGTACATTCCCAGGACCCAACACAGTCCCCAGCAGAGTGGACAGGCTCAGGCACATTTGCGGGTGGGATCCATAAATATGAAGAGTCTGGTGTGCTAGCCTCAACCTCCATGTCATGGGATATTCTGGGTGAGGCTGTGGGGCTGTGATCCACAGGAGCTATTCAAGACCCAACCAGAGAGAGAGAGAGAGAGTGGGGAAAGAGTGAGAGTAAATGGGTAGGCTTCTCTGTTGCCTTGTAATTATGTTAGAGAAGTAAACTGAACACAGTCCCCATCAGGGAGATCTTCAGAAGCTGAAGGCTGCCAACCACATCCTGCATTAAACAGGAGTGCTGACTTCAATTGTGAAGAACCCAAATCCTTGGCCAAAATCATCAAAATGGAGTGTGCTGTGCCAACTCATTTCATGAAAGGAAGCCACCCACTGAAAAAGGATGAACTTATTTCTTAGCAGGGTCTGGCCTACCGTAGTTATTTTTTCATGCCTAATTCCTGGGTACTGCCCAAGAGTCTTTTCTTAGCCCCAGGAGGAAGCATGGAGCACTCTGTGCTTGGATCTGATCATATCTGATCTGATCATAACTGCTCTGAAAAGAGAAGAGATAAGACAGGTGCCAGGAGGCTTTGAGGGGCTGTGATTAGGAGTTGGATCCATACCGTGAGGAAGAGAGCTTAGATCCTGGCTGTGCTGCTCTGCAAGTGACTTCACCTCTCTGTGCTCCCAGTTGAGAATGGATGTGATACCTTTCCAGGGTGTCTGCCAGGGCAGATGTGCCCATCAGATACAGGCGACTAAAATTACTGAGGACAGACTATGGTAAAGCCAGCCCAGGGTCTCAGGCTGCTTACTACCTGTTGGCGATGACAAAAGGAACATAAGCTGGAGCACCCATGGTGGCAAGTCAGTGGAAGATGAGCAGGGCTGATGAAGAAGGGAGCAGAATGAACTGTGATGGTAGGACTCCCCCACTGTGGACGCTCTGGCTGAGGGTCCAGAGGAGCAGAACTGCCCAGTAAAGTGATCGTCAAAGGCTGTACAGAGGAGGTGGGAGCTGAGTGGGTCTAAAGAGTTAGTAGAACCTCAGGAAAGACAAGAGTGCACAGCTTGGAAACGGGAATACTAGGGTGAAAGAAGACACGGTGGCTGTGACTTATTCACGGGGAGGATGCAGTGGGGGCTACTGTCTGGAGAGGCCACGCTGGACTGGCCAGCCCAGTGGGGTCATGAGGAGCACATATGTGGAGGCTGCTGGCTGGCCATTCCTTGTAGTGTGACGTATCTCAGCTGCTCTGTGAAGTTGAAACAGACCAGTTGTTTTCATGAGCATCTCCTTATGAATAAAAGAAAGGCAAACCGGGGACAGACACACACAAATATTTTGAGAAGTGTTAGTATGAGTGCATTGCGGCGTCATTCTGCTGCCAGATCTCTGATAACACCTGGCATGCTCAGGGCCCTGCAGAATCCTTCCTCTGTTAATCTGCATTTTGCAGCANGCCTTTGTCTGCATTAGGCCAGTGACCATTAGAGTGCTGCATCTGACCTAGCAGCTGCAATCTGACCTGCCTTCTCCACTGCGGGAACCAGAGGGTGGCTGGGGGTCCCAGCAGGGACTGGACGTCCAGTGACTATGACCCATCACAGCCTGGTGACCCATTCCAAACCTGGGCTGAGGGGGCGCTGTGCAGATACACCTGCTTATAGCTCCAGGAAATATCTGCAGTGTATGAACTTTATAGCGTGATATGAGAGAGAGGAGAATGAAAGACCACAGCAGAGCTAGACGTGTTGCCTTCAGCTGGGTTTCTTCAAGGTGTTTTGTGGATTCTTCTGGTTCATAAAATTTCACAAATGAAAAGAATTGTCCATCATGGTGGCAAATACTTGGCATTCCCCTTTGGAAAGTGGCACACCCTGGCTTTCTGTGCCTCAGTCCTCAGAGAGTTATTTAAGCATGTGAGCTGGTGCATTTGTGGTTTGTAGGTCCAGGTATAAACAGGAAACCGTGCTGAGTTCCTGTGTTGATCCTCTCAATTGGAGAGAACCCAGGGTCTCTGCCCCTGTGGGGCCCAGGACTGACAGAGGAGCAATCAAGTGGCTGTTTCCAGTGACCGTGGCTGGTGAGCAGGGGGGATGTTGCTGAAACCTCCACTTGGCAGTTGGTGGGAGGAATGGGGTCCAGCTCTGGGCACTGAGGCAGGGACAGCTGCCTGGCCCCAGATGGGCAGTGGTATGCAGCCCATTCTAATTCATTCCACAGCCACCTGCCCTTAGCTACAGCCGGTGGTCTCCTTGAACATTGGCACAGAGCAGCTTCACCGAGGCCCTGGACAACAAGCCCTATTGTGGGGACCTCGCACATGCTCACACCTGGGCAGTGTGTAGTGGAAACTATCCCCTGAGATTGGCCCCCCAGCTGTACATTCCCAGGACCCAACACAGTCCCCAGCAGAGTGGACAGGCTCAGGCACATTTGCGGGTGGGATCCATAAATATGAAGAGTCTGGTGTGCTAGCCTCAACCTCCATGTCATGGGATATTCTGGGTGAGGCTGTGGGGCTGTGATCCACAGGAGCTATTCAAGACCCAACCAGAGAGAGAGAGAGAGAGTGGGGAAAGAGTGAGAGTAAATGGGTAGGCTTCTCTGTTGCCTTGTAATTATGTTAGAGAAGTAAACTGAACACAGTCCCCATCAGGGAGATCTTCAGAAGCTGAAGGCTGCCAACCACATCCTGCATTAAACAGGAGTGCTGACTTCAATTGTGAAGAACCCAAATCCTTGGCCAAAATCATCAAAATGGAGTGTGCTGTGCCAACTCATTTCATGAAAGGAAGCCACCCACTGAAAAAGGATGAACTTATTTCTTAGCAGGGTCTGGCCTACCGTAGTTATTTTTTCATGCCTAATTCCTGGGTACTGCCCAAGAGTCTTTTCTTAGCCCCAGGAGGAAGCATGGAGCACTCTGTGCTTGGATCTGATCATATCTGATCTGATCATAACTGCTCTGAAAAGAGAAGAGATAAGACAGGTGCCAGGAGGCTTTGAGGGGCTGTGATTAGGAGTTGGATCCATACCGTGAGGAAGAGAGCTTAGATCCTGGCTGTGCTGCTCTGCAAGTGACTTCACCTCTCTGTGCTCCCAGTTGAGAATGGATGTGATACCTTTCCAGGGTGTCTGCCAGGGCAGATGTGCCCATCAGATACAGGCGACTAAAATTACTGAGGACAGACTATGGTAAAGCCAGCCCAGGGTCTCAGGCTGCTTACTACCTGTTGGCGATGACAAAAGGAACATAAGCTGGAGCACCCATGGTGGCAAGTCAGTGGAAGATGAGCAGGGCTGATGAAGAAGGGAGCAGAATGAACTGTGATGGTAGGACTCCCCCACTGTGGACGCTCTGGCTGAGGGTCCAGAGGAGCAGAACTGCCCAGTAAAGTGATCGTCAAAGGCTGTACAGAGGAGGTGGGAGCTGAGTGGGTCTAAAGAGTTAGTAGAACCTCAGGAAAGACAAGAGTGCACAGCTTGGAAACGGGAATACTAGGGTGAAAGAAGACACGGTGGCTGTGACTTATTCACGGGGAGGATGCAGTGGGGGCTACTGTCTGGAGAGGCCACGCTGGACTGGCCAGCCCAGTGGGGTCATGAGGAGCACATATGTGGAGGCTGCTGGCTGGCCATTCCCTGTAGTGTGACGTATCTCAGCTGCTCTGTGAAGTTGAAACAGACCAGTTGTTTTCATGAGCATCTCCTTATGAATAAAAGAAAGGCAAACCGGGGACAGACACACACAAATATTTTGAGAAGTGTTAGTATGAGTGCATTGCGGCGTCATTCTGCTGCCAGATCTCTGATAACACCTGGCATGCTCAGGGCCCTGCAGAATCCTTCCTCTGTTAATCTGCATTTTGCAGCATAGGCGGCAGTGGCACAGAGAATCCAGCAACTGGAACAAGCAGGTACAATGGGGCCAAAGGAAGCTGAATTCCAGAGGCTCCAAAGCAATGGGCTCAGTTCCTGAAAAATAAAGCCTCAGACCCCTGCTTGGGACCAGCTAGCTGGACCTCGAGAGGGAGATGGAAAAAGAGACGAGCAAGGAGACACAGAGTCATGGATATGGATGGACCTGCAGAAGAATCACCTGAGAACACTGTATAACTAAAAATGCATGAGCACTTTACTAGATTTGAAAAGCATTTGCTGAAGTAGCTTGGTTTCTAGGGAGGGGAAAAAGCATTTTAATGCTTTCTTTTACACACAGAAATGCACAGAGAGCTAGAATGAGAAACAAACTATGTCTTGTTTTAACTTACTATTGCATTTTTAGCATCAAATTAGCCCTCTAAGCTGTTGTTGATGCCGACAGCCAGCACATTTTAGCCTAGGCTGTGCTTCAGAAGGGAGGCTGCTTGACAGAACGGTGTGGTTTTTGCTTACTCAAGCTGTGCACACCCTGGAAGGACATGCCTACTGTATACACCTAGGACATCATTGTAATGCACCTGTATGAGTGCCTGGACAGCAGAGGGGTTTAAAGAGATGCACCTCCTTTAGATGTGTGAGGGCAGCAGAGCCACGAACTTGACGACTACTGCATGATCGGGCTGGCATCACGACATTTTTACATGCACGGCACTTCATGGTTTCCGGAGCACTTCCACAGAAATGTGTGGACTAAGGCTTCTCCACCCCAACCCCATTCCTCCACTCTGGGGCCACATCACTCTCTGCTGGGGGGCATCCTGCCTCCATTGGCCACCCCACCCTGAGTCTAGTAGCAGCCTGCCACCCTACTCCAGCTGTAACAACCAAAACTGCCTCCTGACCTTGCCAAACATTCCCTGGGGGGGAAAACTCCGGTTGAGAATGGCATGAGTTTACTCATGATGCTCTGTGTCTGGGGGTAGAGATTTGGCATTGAGAGACTTGAGTTCTAGACCAAGGTGGTTACTGCCTTATAGTGAACTCTGGCCAAGTTTCTCAGACTGTGTGCACTTGGGTTCATCCATTTGGGGAACTGACGGATAATTCAGAAAAAAATCTGCCTCGGGAGTGGGATGAACTTAGCCCTGGGCTAAGTATTGCTCTAGTCCTGCCTCTTACAAAGGACCAAACTCTTTCCGGATAAGTTACCTGTGCACCAGAACAAAGATCGAAATTATTAACAGGTACACAGAAAAGCCCACATCCACCAAAGCAAAACTCAAAATATCTGGCATCCAATGAAAACACCAAACATACAGGGAAGCAGGAAAATATGACCCATAATAAGAAGAAAAAGCCATCAATAAAAAGGTCAAAGTGAGAGCTGGTTGACATGGACAGTAAAAAGTTATATCTCTATCCTGAATGTTCAAGTAGGTAGAGGAAAGCATAACCATGATAAGACACAAAAATGACCCATACCAAACTTATACAGATGAAAACTACAGCATTTGAGATGAAAAATATATTTGATGGNTATGACCCATAATAAGAAGAAAAAGCCATCAATAAAAAGGTCAAAGTGAGAGCTGGTTGACATGGACAGTAAAAAGTTATATCTCTATCCTGAATGTTCAAGTAGGTAGAGGAAAGCATAACCATGATAAGACACAAAAATGACCCATACCAAACTTATACAGATGAAAACTACAGCATTTGAGATGAAAAATATATTTGATGGGATGCATAGATTGGACACCATGGGAGAAATATTGAACCTGAAGGTATACTAATAGAAAGTATCCAAAATGAAACACACAGAAAAATAGAATTAATGGGACAAAGAGTCAATGAGCTATAGGACAATTCTGAGTGGCCTGATAGGCATGTAATTATACTCTCCAAAGGAGACTGTGCCAGAGGGACAAGAATATTTGAAGAAATAATGACTATGAGTTCCCAAATTTGATAAATACTGTAAATAAAAAGATTCAAGAGGCTCAATAAAAGAACCTCAAACAAAAGAAATATCAAGAAAACGAGGCCAAAGCAGCTTATGATCAAACTGTTTCAGTTCAGTTCAGTTCAGTTGCTCAGTCGTGTCCAACTCTTTGCAACCCCATGAATCGCAGCACGCCAGGCCTCCCTGTCCATCACCAACTCCCGGAGTTCACTCAGACTCACGCCCATCGAGTCAGTGATGCCATCCAGCCATCTCATCCTCTGTCATCCCCTTCTCCTCCTGCCCTCAATCTTAGAACCACTGATAAAGAGAAAAACCTTATAAGTATGTGGGGGGTGGGGTTAGTGCATTATATCATTAGATTAGAACAAAGTTAAGAAGGATGGCAGACTTCTTGTCAGAAATTATACAAGCCAGAAATCCTTGGGACAGTATTTTTCAAGTATTTAAAGACCAAAAAAAGTAAAAAACTTCCAACCTAGATTTCTACATCAAACAAAAATGGCAAAATATAGACTTCCTTAGAATACAAATGCTGCAAGAATTCATCACCAGTAGACATGCACCATAATGAATGTTACAGGAGGTCCTCATGACAGAGGAAAATGGCACCAGATAAAAGTCTGGATTTACCCAAAGGAATGACAAGCCCCCAAAATGGGAAGCAGAAGAGACAGCTCTTCCAATTTTATCTCTATTTAAATGATAAACAAAATATAGTTTATCTCTGTTATGCATTTATCACATCACCATGGTTTCTTGCTTCTGTGTCTGTTGATTCTGGTCTTTGACCCCTGGACAGAAGAAAGTAATGCACATTCGTTTTATATCTTTAGCAGAAACATGGGACCTGGCACACATCAGACACTTCATTGTTTGCAGATGACATGATCTTCTATATAGAAAACCCTAAAGACTCCACCAGAAAATTGCCAGAGCTAATCAATGAATATAGTAAGGTTGCAGGATAAAAAATTAACACACAGAAATGCCTTGCATTCCTATACACTAATAATGAGAAAACAGAGAAATTAAGGAGACAATGCCATTCACCATTGCAATGAAAAGAATAAAATACTTAGAAATAAATCTGCCCAAAGAAACAAAAGACCTATATATAGAAACTATAAAACACTGATGAAAAAAATCAAAGATGACACAAATAGATGGAGAAATATACCATGTTCCTAGATCAGAAGAATCAATATAGTGAAAATGAGTATACCACCCAAAGCAATCTATAGATTCAATGCAATCCC